>JBCEWC010011695.1:0-16463 GCA_038996855.1 Solanum aculeatissimum | reverse complement strand
AGTAACGTTTATTCATTTAACGCCGTAAGGTTTGCCCGTTAGATTTTTTAAATAAAAAAAGCCTAAAACGTTACTGAAAAATACGTTTATACTATTTTTGTAAAAAAATTTAAAAATATATTATTTTGGTGAATTAGTTTAAATATTGGCTTATTTTGGTCAAAATCTCTAGATTTTAGACTCAAAATATTCTTAACATGGTATGCTACTATCTACTGATGATTAACTCTGCATGAAATTTTTTGAAAAGTCCATCAGATCATCATTAAAAGTATAGTACACTTTATATATAGCCTTCAGATCTTTTTAAATACAAATATGAGCTATAATTGCATACCCAACACTTTTGATTAATTGACATATTTAAAAACTACATGAAGTACACTAATCATGATTAAAAGCATATAGTTACAGAAATTTGCGATTGAAAAAAGTTAAGTCATGAACTCTCTATATAAAATGTGTGGAGTACGTACGAGGATTCTTGTAAGCGCACGTTTGAATGATGTAGACACATGATTCTATCGCAAATTATTAAGATTAAGATCATTGTGATAATCGTCATCGATCAGTAACTACAAACACGATTCATTCCAATATCCTTTCGTTACAAGAAGAATTAATAAGGTCTCCGTCTATAATTTATGCACCATATATTTACGTATAATCGTACAACTTTACTAGTAAATGCTTGTAAATAATATTAGGACCACCAATCACCCTTTAGAAGATTGACAAAGTTTTTATGCTTTATTATTTGTCCTGAGGGTGGGGAACAAACGTACATACACACTTTATCATAATTCTTGTGACAAAGATTTCATAATTGAGCTAGCCTATTATAAAAGGTAGCAAACATGGTACACTTTGTTTGGTTTCTCCTTTTTATTGTTTTTATCAAAAAATTTCTCATTGGTTAAGATAATAAGTAGTAGGAATGCATGATATATCTTGACTAATTTTAATTTAATAATTGGGTTGAACTTTACAATCAAAACCAGACATATTAAGGGTGTGTTTGTTATGGAGGAAAATATTTTTAATTGTTTGATTCATCAAATACTTTGAATTTTTTTTTCTTTAGAAAAAGAAGTTACTTAAAAATAAGAAAAATAACTTTCTTAGAAATAAATTGCATAAATGACATTTCAAATTTATTACGTATTACTTTCCTACTCGCCCAACAACCCCAACCCCCAATTCCATAATATATTCCAATCACATATAACTATTTTTAAAATACTAATATCTTTTATTTATTAATCAAACAAAAAGAAAAAGAAAAAATAAAAATATGTACCAAATTTTTAAAAAAAAACAGAGAGGTGGGGTATGGTTGCATTAAATAGATAGTAAGTATTAAACAAGGGTTTGACCACTAAATAAATAATGACAGACAAGTACAGAAAGGGAGAAAGGGAAAGAACATAAAACAATTCCCTAAAATCACAGTACTCATTGTCTTCAGCTGTTGACTACTCCTTTTCTAATTATTCTTTTACTCTCTGCAATTCTATCTTTATTATTTGACTTTATATAAACTTTTAAACATATACAGGTAAAATAAATATTTTTAAAGTTTAAATTATTATTCTCCTTATTTTAATTTATATATGACACATTTTTATTTTAGTTAATTTTGAATATATTCTTAATAGAATGATTAAACTTATTTTATATCACAAATTTAAATTATTATTATTATTATTTGTCCCACAAATTGAGACGACTCTATTTTCGAAATATCACATTTACTAGTAGCATTTTGTGCAGAAGCAGAGTGTATTTTACTCTGTGAACTGTAGCGTCTTAATTCTCCTTGTTTTTATTTATCATATAATAGCAGCGTATGTTTTGCACTCTGAGAAATTGAAAGCACTGTCATTGTGTTGTCATTCTCAAATGGTCCTTCCATTTAATGGCTTTTTGGACTCTAATCCCCACTACACACAGACACACAGTGGGAGTGGAGGGTGGGGAGGTTACATTTTACACTATATCAATTTTTATTAAGTAGATTTAAAATCCAAAGAGGTAAATTTAGAAATTAGTCGAAAGAAATTCGATATCTACATACTTTATGTATATAAAAATGATTTCTGTAAATTATATAGTTTTCTACTAAAGGAGGTTATATGACCCCTGACGATATGTTAGTTTAGCCCCTATATCAAGTACCTATTTTGGAGCTGTGAATATTTGAATTTCATGTCGCCTAAAGGTGCAATCCCTTTCTTGACAAAGATGATAGAAATTTTATCCACCCCATTATAATTCGAGGTCATAATTGTTTTATTTAATTTTATGGAGAAGGGTCTAAAATATTCGTTAATTATTTGAATTGGCACGAAATTATCTTTTATCCATCTTTCAGTCCCCAACCCTTGGTGTCAACCTTGTGACTCAAAAATACCCTCAATATTAACTTATTGGCTCATATTTGCCCTTATTTTTAATAACTCTCCTAAAGTAGAATCATTAAATATTTATTCATTATGTTATTTAATTTGATTGGTCCAAATTTAAACCTTTCTTAATTAAATGATAAAAATCACATATGATTCATATTTCGACATGATACACTTGAAAATAATATTTAAAAATTTGTTAATCTCGTAATATCTTACTATTAGCTTGTATTAAATCAATCAACAATTTAGTAATCTAATTCATAACTTGGGATCCAACTAAAATGAATACTCACCTTGCTTATCTAAAAAAAGATTAATTTGTAATTAGGATGTCAGACAGTCAAATTTTAAATGGACTTTCTTGTTCATATTCTTTTAATTTGTATTATTATCATAGTGGGCTGGGGATGAGAATATGAGAAAAGGTTATAATTTTCATTCTTTTATATTTAATTTTGAATATGCACAAAAAAAAAAGGGTTGTAAATGTACATAGGTGCTTAATTAAATCATCTTTTATTGAACTAATTATTTCAATATGAATATCATCATTACGTTCCTCCTTTTTTCTTTTTTGTTTAAGTTAAAAAAATGGGAAAAGACATAAATTTCCCTCCAGAAGTTGTCCATAAAAGTTAGTTACACACTTTAACTATAGAAGTGACCTATTACACGCCTATACTATGTCAAAGTGAATTTATTTGACCCTTCTTACTCCAAACTCAGATATTATATAGAGAGTGTGACACACTCGCCTCGTTAGGATGCCATGTATTAAATAAACCCAACCCGTTTCGTTTTCACTCATATCTGTTTCATTTCACTCATATGCATTATCCATTCCATTGCACCTAAACCCATTTTCAACTACTCTTAAGAACAAACAAAGCTAAAATAGACTTTTTTTTCCAGAGAATTTTCATCCATGAGAATAAGAAAGCATGCCAAAATTTCTATGATGGTGGCTTTAGGGTGGGGCTGTTTTGGTGGATTTCGACGAACTGGGATTTCTTGGTCGTTGGTGGTGTTTTCTAGTGATGCCGGACAAGGGGAGAGAAGTGAAAGATTTTGGAGTTTCGCCGGTGGGAGTTCGCCGGTGGGAGTTCGACGGTGGACGGTGATGAGGTCAACGAGCAGAGGGGTGTGGGTTGTTATTCCCCATTTCTCCAACAACTTACATATTCACCGATGTCAGCACAATCAGTCTCCATGGGATGTCATCACATTCCCCATTGAAGATGTAGAAAAAGATAGTATTATTAACCACCACACAATACTTATTCAGTCAACTCACAATCTGGAAAAAAATTTAAGGAAAAGAGAGAAAGAAATCAAAATTGAAAAGGTAGGATTATCAAAAAGAGAGAAAAGAATAAGAAGTTACCATTGATTCTCCTTCAATTTGGAGCTTGAATCTCCAAATTTTCGTTGAACATTTAGGGTTTTCAAGGTTTTTGATTGAAAAATTGGGTCAGGTGGTGGGTTCTAATTGTTAAACTTATACAAGATAATTTTAATTAAAAAAAATTAAAAATCATTTATATTAGAGGCAGGATGCACTAATAGAGATTGAATGAAACACGCCTAAGGTTTGGTGTAGGAAGGGTAAAAAAATTACTTTGGTATAGTATAGGTGTGTAATAGGTCGCTTCTATAGTTAAAGTGTATAACTGACTTTTGGGGACAACTTCGGGGGGAATTTATGCCTTTAAAAATGGTAGACAAGATCCAGGAAAAAATGGTGGAAGAGAGAGGAGGTTGGGTGTAGAAAAAGTAGAGGACTAACCTTTTTATTATTTTCAATTTATTATAGAACCCAAAATTAGGTCAATCATATGAGATCATATCTTAAGTTATTTCAAGTTATTTTAATGGAGAAATCCTAAAATGCCCTTAAACTATGAGATTTTGTATAATATTTTTCTTGATCTAGTGAGGGTTGTTTGAAATAATAGTATTTTTGAGCCAAAGATTGACGTCGTGGATATTTGAGGGTGAAAATGTCACGCCCCGAGAGGGTACCCTAGGTGTGGCCGTCACTCAAAGACTATTACTAGTCCCCAAGCGAACCGCTTGGCCTCATCACAGTCATTCAATCATAAATATATATATATCAGCGGAAGACTAAGATAAAAAGGGTGAATAATCTCAATTATGAAAAAAGTCAAATCAAATAATAAGGCTAGTAAGAAGGAAACTAGCTTAAAAAAATATCTCATCAAACAAATCAACTCTAGCCTATGAACCCTTTATCAAATAGACAATGGTGTCAATGACAGGTCCATGACTACCTCAAATCAAGAAAAAATAAGTCTAATGTCTTACTCTAGAGCTAGATGAAATAAATGATATGCATCCTCCGAAGTCAAAGAGGACTTACCAATCAACAGATATCTGAGATAAATCTTCAACGGAGTGCCTGTTGATGATCTTTAGTACCTGCCTCTACATCATGAAAAGATGTAGTCCAAATGGACGTCAATACGTGGAATGTACTGGTATGCAAAATGGCTGAATGAAACATGCATCAAAGTAGAATACTATCAACTCAGATACTCCAATCGAGAGATAAGAAACTCAATCAGGATATCAAATGTCTGTCTAAAGCAAGAATAATGAATAGACAATGACCTGTCAAGACAAATCCAAATCAATCCAATCCAATCCAATCAGAGTATTATCAATGTGAAACCTATCTGGGAGTTTCTCTTATCTAATAACAATCACCTATAAGTCAATGATCGTACAACAATCTTGTTGGTCTTGCCATAACTGTTCAATACTTGCTAGGGTAAAAAACGAATCTATCCATAATGGATTGGATCAAATCAAACGAGTCATCTACTCTTTCAAGGACCTATCAAGAGGAAACATCCAGCTTAATGGTTTCAATCCTCTCCTACATTTGACAGCGTAGTTCTAAAGTTCGAGTTGGACTTACTCTCACTCAACTCGGTGCTCGATACTCCTCCCAAGACTTAGTGCTCATAAAATATCGACCACTCCGATCAGCGAATCAATGAGTCTCTTAATGGACTCTTTCATCTGATCAATTTTATCAAGTCAATCTTTTAGTTTAGACCAAATCTTAGAGTTCAAAGTTGAAGACTCAAGAGACCATCAAATTCTATCTACCTATCATCATGTTCAATCACAATCAGAATCAATATTCTCAAATCAAGGCTCTAGACTGAATTCCTAGGTTCATTCATGCAACCTTTTTATGAAATAATACACAAAATTTCTAAAATAACTCATGAAAAACATTTAATCAATAAAAATCAAGTTTATGAGGATCATCAATATATGAAAATACATAGATTGTATATAACTTGCAAGTAAAACATTCAAAGAATCATGCATGAAGACTCAGTACATTCGAAATCTTGTTATCACCATCAGTAGGCGCACATGGGGGAACAAACTCCAAGTTTTAATTAGTCTTACATACCTGGGAATTGGAAGAAAATCAACTCTCTGTCGATCCTCGCGTTTGAACTTGAAACCCTCGCTCTCTCCTTCTCTGATGCTCTCAAGAATTTTCTAAGTGTGTATTATGGAATAATACACTTAGGGTTGTGGTATAGGACTTAAATTAAGTTCAAAATGTCGAAAAATTTAATTTAAAATGGTAGGAAAGGACAAAAATACCCTTCTTAAAAACTGTCGAGTGGATCCACAAAACCCCATTTATGGATCGTAGATCCACTTACGGACCATATATGGCCTCTCGTAAGTGTGGGTGCCCAAAAGTTAGGTTACTAGAAACTGCACCTTGACTTACGAAATCTCCTTCTACAGGTCGTATAAACTTATATGAGCCATCTGTTGCACTCGTAACTTAATATTATGAAAAATTGATATCTCAATCCACGAAATCAATTCTACAGGTCGTAGACCATCTCATACCTTGGGTCCTCAGACTTGGGAAGATTTCTTAAGTCACAGGGGTGACCTACGAGACCACATCTACAGGCCGTAGATTACTCTACAAGTCGTAGGTGACTCTCATGGTTTTCTTCCCAGTGATTTTTCTGCATCATTGTTCTCAGTTTCCTCTGGTCTCTACTCAAGATAGATAGGATAAATTTGGGGTGTAACAGAAAATATGGATGGAGGATAGTTCTGTATCAATTCAAATAGTTGTGTACCAATTCAAATAGTTGATGAGCAGTTTAGACCTTTCGATGTACGCTTTATTAAGTTTATTGTTTGAGTTTGACAATAGTATAATATTTTTGTTCTTATTAGAGGCTTATTTATTATTTAAAAGAAAAAAAAAAGTTTAAGGAACCAAGGAACTTCAAAGAATCCTTAATTAGCCTCGAACGATGTTAAAATTAACTTGAATAAAACGGGTACATATGATTGATATAACCACAAAAAGTGTATTTTAACATATTTCACAATTTTAAGGAAAAGATGAAACTAATAAAAAAAATAAAAAAAAATCTCTATAGTTTCTGATTTACCAAACTTTGGTTACTTTCAGTTTGTAACTTAATTAGCTAATTGAAGCCTTATATCTTAATTAGGGGTTTTACGGGGTTATATGGGTCGATATTAGTCAAAATTAAAATTAAATTAATTTTTAAATTATTAAAATCAAATTAAATATAGTAATTTTGGTTTGATTATTAATTATACACAATTTTTTTTCTTAAAAAAGTGAACCTTTCAAAATGGAAAAAGCACAACAATTGTTTCAAAAAGAAAAATAATTTAACTGGTTGACATTATAGAAATTTCAATCATGAATTTACTGTGAAAAAAATTCCAAAACTCGTCAATTTTGGCCTAGACAAGGAAGAGACAATGGTATTCCCAATTCCACTAAGAATTGTCATGGGCAATAGGCATCCATATACACGAAGTCGACAAGATAAATGATTTCATCTTGAGATTATTTGCTTTTGTAAATAAATATTGATGAAAACATAATAAGACATTTAAAACTATCCATAAAAATAATATATTATGGATATATAATTATAAAAAATAAGTATATAATCCGCCGATTCAATTATTTCTTGACCAAACAAAATAAGATATTATCAATTTTTAAAAACTTAAAGCCAAATCCAAATAAAAGTAAGTTATTCAATCAATTTAATTTTCTTTTTTTATTTGGATTAGTTATCGTCCAAACCATGAATATCCTTATCTTAATAGTATATTCTATCTGGTAGACGAAAATCTTTATTCATGAATATTATATATGCATTCTTTACTGTTCAATGCCTGTCACATCTCCATGTAATACTTTCTCCGTCCCAATTTATATAAGTTACTTCGAATTAGCAAAGAATTTAAGAAAAAAAATTTCTGAAACTTAAGGTTAAAATGAGCAGAAATTATTTCATTAATACAGATATTTGTATGACCAGAAATTATTTCATTAAGGTTAAAATGAGCATTTTAAAATTAAATTGTTACGAAATGTGGAAATGTGTTATTCTTTTTGGAACTGATTAAAAAGAAAAATAAATCATATAAAATAAGACAAAGAGAGTAATTTAAGAGGAAACTCTATTCCAGGATATATGTATTATGAGAGTTTATTATGAATTGATGAGGAGTATTATGTTGTCAATCTATCACAAGATGTATTTTTATTCGAGATTGGGATCGATAATACAAACAACTCAAACAAGACAAGCTAAAATGTCATTCTAATGTACAAATCATCTCATGTTCACGTGATATCCAAGAATGAACAACACCTCTAGAAGGTGTGATGTAGGCAGTATATCTTAACAAACTTATTTTAATGCAAACATCAGTAGTTGATTGAACGTTAGAGCCTATGACAACATTTTTTTTTTCATAAAAAGCAAAAAATACCTTGAAGTTGACTCAACTTCAAGATCTAGCTTAGAAAATGATGAGAAATCATCATATAAAAAAAATAATTCATTTGTTCTATCGATACACAACATTCTAACACTCCCCTACATATGAAATTTGGAAAGCAAAGAATATAACATGAAAGTCCAATATTGGTTAAACCTTATAATTCAATTGTAAACCAAATTCCAGAAGCTGCATCATTGGACCTAAAGACCTCATTCTTGTGAAAGTTATATATTTGATGCTAACCAAAAATAATTACAAATGCTAGTTATTTATACAAAAACAATACATCAATTATATATAAAATAAAAATATGATATACATTAATATACATTATTTTGCCGAGCTGCTATACAAATTAAAAACTTTCAAATTCTTTTCTTGTGTGATGTCTATTCAATTTCTAGAGAGTGCAGACCTTCAAGGGAACAATTTTTAAAAAAAAATTGAGAGGGGTCAGGTGTAGGGATGGCAATGGGGCGAGTGTGGAGTGGGTTGAGCTCAATCCGTAAATTTTTTAAACCGCTCCATCCCATCCCGCATGATGACTTTTTTCATTTTCAACCCGCCCCGCTTAAATTTTAAAATTCTTTTATTTTTTAATTGAATTTAATTTTTTTCGCTAATTAACGTCTCAACAACTAATTAACTATTTTTAGTTGACATTTTAACAATTATTTCTTAATCGTTAATTAAAGTTTCTAATTATCATTTTAACAACTAACAATTACCGGACATCTCTAGTTTAAATTTTAGAAAAAAAATAAAACTAAAGTCAATGTTTAATAAAAAAAATTTATATCTTTGATTTTTACTAATTATAAAGATTTAATTTCTTTGAATTCCTATTTGATTTTTTAAATCCACAACCCGTCCCGCCCCACATTAGTTTTAAAATAGTTACTTCAACCTGCCCCACTCGACATAACTTTAAACCTACCCCACCTCGCATAGCTTTAAATCTGCCTTGTACCCACCCCGCCCCGCCCCGTTGTCATTCCTAGTCTGGTGTTTAGTGTTTACCTTAAAAGATTTAAGTTCATTTTTTCTACATTTTCCTTTTAAGAATTAAATAGAAAGAACTTCATTTTCGCAAGTTTTTGTTCTACATATTAAAGAAGAAAATAGAGAAGTCTCTTGGTCAAAGTTTCTCAATCTCACTTCAAGTATAAGAAAAAACCTTCTAACACAAAGTGCATTCCCTTTCAATCAATTCTACGTGATGCAAATTTGAATTAATCGAATATAAATATTGAATACAAACTAATTTTGAATATGGACATTTTATATGGTATGGTAAACATATGTTACATATTTATTAGAGATTACACCATCTTATTAGACATACATCACTACCATATATGCTAATATTATTTATGCTTTTAAATAATTTCATATATTACCATTAGTATAGAGTTTTTTTTTTATATATTGAGAAATATATCATTACATACACATGCCTCTAAAAATTAGCCTCGATCGATTCTTTGCACAATAAACCATCCCTAATCATGTTATCACCTCTCATCAACCTTCATCGCCACCATTGTTTTCTATTTTCCTTCCTTATCTCTATCGTATTTTCCATTATCAAATGCTTAAAATTAAAATTTGAAATAACAATACAATACTTTGAGGATTGTCTCTATTTAATCATTATTCGAAGTTAGTATTTATGATAGATTTCAATTTGTTTTGTCTTATAACTTTTAAAAGTTATGGTAAACTATATTGATTTAGAGTTATATTAGCTTTTTTTTTATGGTTAGTGATTCTTCAAATGATAAGAATGTTTATTTATTGTTGCTCAAAAAACACATGAAAATTATTATTGTGATTCTCGATATTTTTAACCGCTCAAATTTAAGAATCGAAAAATGCAACAACTTTGATGAACAAAAGAGAAAGATAGTATGTAATTTGTTGTAAATGAAAGGAGGGTTTATGCAATAATTGTGATAAACCTTAATGAGAAAAAAGATGAGAAAAGTAGGAATTGTTTATGTATTTGTTCATTATTGATGTATTTGACATATTATTGAGTTAAGATTATATGTATCTATTTTTTTTCAATGTATTTGATTAAGTGTATATATATTTGAATAAATATGTAGATGTATTGGAGATTTATGCATTAGTAAAGATTTACGCATGTATCTGACGCATTATTGATGTATTTGTCATATTTTTTATGTATCTAACACAATATTGAATTAAGATTATATGTATTTAGTTTTTTATCTGTGTATCTGATTTTGTGTGTATGTTCTGATAAAATACATGCACAATCATGTATTTAAATAATAGTTCATGAATTTGAGTTAAGAAATCTAAACTTTGCTACAATCCCGACAAAAAATTCAATTTGTTTGGAGTCATGATATGTTATATTTTTAAAAGTTTTTACAAGCGTGATTTTCTCCTTAATGACTTTCAGTTATATTTCTTAATTAGATACACTCTTTAATTAATAATTTCAATTTTATCTCTTAATTAGACACAATAATTGATATGTGTATCTCAGATACATATATTTAAAAGAGGCAAATATATATATATATATATATATCTGAGATCCAAAATATGATAAAGAATGTAACATTGCAAATTAACGTCAATCTAATCATAGAGTAATAGGATTTATGTAAGTTTCTTTTTACTATACATAGTTGCATTTTAAAGACATTATATATTTTAATAATTGTATTTCATGTTTTATAGCATCTCTCTCCTCTCTCCCATTCCCGCTCGCCCCCCTCTCTCTCTTTCTCTCTCACATACACACTCACTTTTCTCCTTCCACCTCTCTCATACCCATTTTCTCTCTCATTCCACTCTCTTGTCCCTCTCCCTCTTTCTCTATCACCTCTACATCTGTTTCTATCACCTTTCCATCCCTCTCTTGCCCCCTTTCTCTACACTCCATATTTTCATCTCTCTTTATATTTTTACTCTTTTTTCTATTATATTTTTATATCACAAATGATATGAGCTATACCAGAGCAAATGAATATACATGATACAAGAGAGAATAACTATAAGTTAAATTAGAGCGAATAGATACAATCCCTTGTATTTTTTGATATATTTGTATACATGAAAATGTGTTTGTACAACATGTATTAATATGTATGTATTAGACTATATTCATTGATACAATATATATATAACATATATGTATTAAACCATATTCATTGATACAACAGGTGCTAGCCAGTATGTATCATACTATATATTTGCTTATATAACATGTATTAGTATGTATGTATCAGACTGTATTCGTTCGTATACATGTATCAACATGTGTATATCACACTGTATTCATTGATACACATATATTAGATTGTAGTCATTGATATAACATATATCAAGTTGTATTTGTTGGTACAATTTATTTTAATGTATATCAGATTGTATTTGTTGATATATGTATCAGTATGTATCCGTTTATACAATAAATCATCTTGTATCGTACTCTCTATCATCCTTCCTCTCTCTTAAATTTTGCACACCTTTATCCTATATTTATTTTTATTTTTTATATGGTTGTATACATCCAAACTGTATTAATTGATATAACTAAAATATGCATATAAATATTAGTGGTACATGAGCAAATGGATGCAAGTGATACAAAAAAGAATGAATACAAGTGAAATTATAGCAAATGAGTACAATTCCTTATATATTTTTATTATTTTATCCTTGTACATATAATACAGATTGTATTCATTGATATAGACTTATTTGTCGATACAACCTAATTACACATATATACAATCACCTAACACCTCAGATAAAAAATATACAAATACAACCTAAATGCATTGTATGAGTACAACAAAAAGAGTCGACTAACATCTCAAGCTATAAAAAAATTCACAGAAAGAAAGAAGAAAATATAAAATACAACCTAAATGCACATATGAATACAATAAGCATAATTGTCTGATACCTCAAAAAATATAAAAATACAAAGAGAGGTGAAAATACAGAATACACAGAGATGACAACGAGAGAGGCAAAGAAAGACGATACTGTAGACGATAAAATTTGCATCAAGAAAATAATAATCAAGAATAAAAATATTACAACAATTGTAGCTATAATCTCTATGAATCCTCTGATTCGACTTTTTAGATATAAATTCAAGGGTTCTTTAGCTTGATCTTGAATCTTATGGAACTTGATAGATTTGATCTTGACTTGTACTTAAATTCAAGGGCTTTTGGGCTTAATCTTGAATCTTGTGGTCTTGATCTTGATTTATGAATTTGATGAAGTTGATATGGACTTGAACTTGATATAAACTTGTTCTTGAACTTGATCTTGAATTCAAAAGTTTGTTCTTGAACTTGTAGAGAAATTTGTATTGTTTGATCCACGAGCTCTCTCTATCTTCTTGATAGAATTCTTGATGTTCCTTTGAATTATGAAAACCCTATTTATAGTTGTATAATAGAGGAATTATAATAGGAAACACTTTCCTTCAACCAATCAAATTTAAGTGACATGACAAATTGGCTTTAATGACATGGGTTTGTCATTTTGACATATGGCATGATCTTATTCGCTTCTTTGTTTGACTTGGCGTGCCACGTTATTTAACACGTGGCACCAATATGAGCCTATGGGATGAAATAATATGGGGATTATTAAATTGGGCTCATCTTTTGTAGCCCAAATCAATTAGCTTGGATTTTAATTAAATTCGTACTTATTGGATTTAAATAATTAACCCAATTATATTAATTCATAAAATTTATTTGGACTAATATATTCATGAATTTGATATAATTTGAATCATTTTAAAATTTATATTTAATAAATTTTAAATGATTACAAATGTTCCTTGCTTCAAGTCTTATCAAGATTTTTTTTAATCTTTTGAAGGCTAGACTTTAAACATTTTATTACTATTTATGTGTGATAAAAAAATTATTAACTATCACATAAGGAAAATTTTACAACTTAAAGAAGTTCTTTTCTTTTTCATTTTTTCCTACTCTTTATTTCACTTGTCATAGGGGCCTCAAAATTTCCTTTTCCGTGTCTTCCAAAATAGGAATTCCTTTTCTTTTGAAAGTTTAGGAAAAGATTCTTTCGGTAGTTTAGGAAAAGATTTTTTCCTTCTTGTTTTCTTTTCCCTTTTTTTTTCTTTTCCTTCGATTTTTTTCCTTTTTCTTCTTGGACAACACCCTATAAATTGGGGTGTGCTTCTTCATATTTTTCAATCAAATTTGAAGTTCAACCCTCAGACGTCTTTGTTGAGGTATGATTTTTTTCTCTTTTTATTTTTTTTCTTGTTCTTCCCCTTTTTTGTAGGTCAAAGAGAGCAATATTTATGTTTTGCAGATCTTATACAATGCAAGAATTTGATCTTGAGGTGTGAAGGGAGGTGTTTCATGTTTCTGCCTTGAGATCACCAATTTGAGGCTTTACAATATTCCAAATGTTTAAGCATATGAGATCTCCAATTCGAGGATTTACAATATTCCAAATGTTTAAACATATGAGATCATTAATTTGAGGCTTTACAATATTCCGAATGCTCAAACATAAGGCGCGAAAAGGTCAACTTAAGGTGCAAAGGGATAATTTTTTTCCACCATAGGACATGGAAATTTAGAGAACCTTTTAAAGATAAATTGATCACAAAAAATCCTAGCTTAAGGTGAAAGAGGATAATTTTTGTCCACCTTAAGACATAGAAATTTAGAGATCCTTTTAAGGATAAGCCCGCGAAAGGACAACTTAAGGTGCAAAGGACAAATTTTTTCCACCTTAAGGCATGAAAATTTAGAGATCATTTTAAGAATAAACTCGTGAAAGACAACTTAAGGTGCAAAGGGACAAATTTTGTCCACCTTAAGTGACAATTTAGAGATATTCTTACGGCATAAAGGGATGGATACTTGTCTCTGCCCCAAGAAAGGTAATTTGAGGGAACCTTCACAATGCAAAGAGATAGTTACTCATTCTCATTTAAAGGTCAAGGCTTGAAAGCTTTAACTTTTAGACTCAACAACTTTAAAGAATTTGACTTATAGACATGGTGGATTTGATACTTCTCCTTTAAGAAGAAGAGAATTTGAAGACTTCAAATCACAAATTTGGAGGATTCAAAGACTTCAATATGTATACTTGGTCGATTTGAGATTCCAAATTGCACACTAGATGAATTTGCAGACTTTAACTTGCTACATTGAGGAATTTGAAAACTTCAACTTGTAAACTTGGCCAAATTGAAGACCTCAAGCATGCTATTGAAGAAACTCACATTTTATAGTGATTTTCCCCCATAAGGAGTCAGGAGAGAACACATAGTTTTTTTACACTCATGTAACTGAACTTAGAATATGATTCCAAGCGCCTACGTACCTCAATGAAGAGGATCAAGGCATAACGTAGTTCTGGGGGAGTATTTTTTTTAATCCTAATTTTTTCTAGATCGCCTCTTTCGAGATTTTCAACCTTGCAAATATTTCTTTAGGGTGTAGTACATAGTTTATGCTCTTGCGGGCCAGGAGTATCTCGAGTTGAAGATTTTGCTCAAATTTGATGAGCTTTGAACCATCAAGATTTTGCTCAAATTTGAGGAGCATTAAAACGTAAAAAATTATCTCAAATTTGATGAGCTTTGGAACTTGAGTCTTAGCTCGAATATAATGATATACGTTTTAGACTCATGCGTCAAGGATCATTTTGACTTGAAGAGTTTGCTCGAATTTAGTGAGTTTTGAAACTTAAAGATTTTGCTCGAATTTGAGGAGCTTTTGTGATTTACAAATTTGGCTCATAATTTGATTATCTTCTAATTTTGAGGTTAAACTCAAAAAAGCTTCACAATATGAAGGTTAGCTCAAATTTGATGATCTTTCTAACTTAGAATTTAGCTAAAATTTGAAGAGCTTTTAAACTTTGAGATTTAACTCAAATTTGGAAAGCTTTGTGACATGTAGTTTAGACTCATGCTCTAGGAGCAATATAACTTGAAGTTTAATCTCATGCGATGAGGAACGTTTTGACTTGAAAAGTTTGCTCGAATTGGAAGATTTTGCTCGAATTTGAGGAGCTTTGTGACTTGAAAATTTAGCGCAAATTTGAAGAGCTTCATAATTTAAAAATTACACTCATAATTTGATGATATTTCAATTTAGAGGTTAAACTCAAAATTAAAGAGCTTCACAATAAGAAGATTAGCTTGTTTTACTCTAACAAACTCAATAGATTTTGAGTTTATCGCACGATATCTTCAGTCGTCTTCAAAGACTTGAATTAACTTGCAAACTTCGATTGTCGCAAGGAGACGTAATTATCAACATCATTTGACTCGATTTGAGGTGAGAAATTATTTGGATTGATTATGATGAGGCCACGGTATGTGTAAGTGGCGCCTTATGCTTGAAGATTTCGACATTGTCATCTTTGTGATTTCATTATTCCTGCATCCAAAGAAAAATTCTTAGTTTGAGAAACTTATTTGTGTTGGCCTTGTCCTCCTGCTCCTTCATGTGATTGACTTGCATACTCGTCCGCTCTTTGAGCTGCATTCTTCGTGGAATTTTTTAGGATCTTTCTCAAAAATTCTGCCCCAGTTTACTTGAATGTACCAAATGACATCTTTTGTGAAATGTTTTTGAAACTTTCTTAAAAAATTCTAAACTTGATTCTTTGGGGAAACATCTTTTGAAAGAATTTTTGAGTTCTTCTCAAAAATTCTGCCCCAGTTACATATTGGGGTCCCTGATCTTGTTGGCGAATCACGTCTTTTTAGTGAATTTTTGAGATCCTCTTAAAAATTCTGGCCCAGTTTTCATTATAAAGAGGAATGAAAATCTAATGGGGAATATGACTGAGCCGTTGTGGTGGTTACGTATCCCGTTGAAGCAGGAGTCAGGTCAAATATAGTTCCAAACAGGAGAAGAATATTAAAGCTTAATAATGGAGTGATCGAAGCCGACATAGACCGCCTATGTATCTCATTCTTGAGAATTCAGGTCAAACGTAGTTCATTACAAGTAAATACACGCTAACAAAAGATTAAATGTGCAACAACTTCATATGTAGAAACCTTGTCGATGTTTGCATTCTTGTTTTTGTCCTATGATGGCAGATGTCTTCAAGTGATCCTATTTGAGTCTTTTGTGCTTGCTCTCAAAATATACTGTCACTTGGAGAAGCTTCGTCAATTGTGAT
>JBCEWC010011694.1:0-16463 GCA_038996855.1 Solanum aculeatissimum | reverse complement strand
AAACCCCCTACCCCCACCCCCAATCCCACCCCACCTTCCCAAAAAGAATTTAAATATTTATTTTTAAAAAATATTTCAACTTATAAAATATTTTCATGTCAAAAAATAGAAAAAGAATCTTGAAGATTAGTATTAGAAAAAAGAAGAATTTTTTTTTATTTTAGATTTAAAAATAATGATATATATATATATAAAAAGGAAGGGATTAGGGGTAAAATAGACAATTCAACCCATTTTTATTGTTGTGGCTTCGAAAAAAACACTCTCACACGCTCCAATTTCGTGTTTCTCGCGCAGATTGCCAGGTAGGATGTCTGTGCCTACTTGATAAAAAACGGGCAAGTTGAAATGCCTATTTGTGCATTTTGAAAGTTGGAGTTCCAACTTAAAATTTGACTCCAAGTTAAAGGTCAATTTATGTATTGTGCCTATTCAAATTATCATAGTTTTATTTTTTTTATCTTAAATATTTGTCAATAAGAATTTGATTTTTTTATAAATTTTATGCCTATAAATATGCAAATATATAAATTCATTTCGAATAACCCAACCTTTCTGGCCTAACCTTCAGTTCATAATTAAGTTTTTCTTTTTTTACCCATTATATACTTCTTTTTTACTTCATCCATGTTTTTTTATTTTTTTCTCAAGTAATCTGCACCCTAAAACTTGAAAAAAGGGTGTCAAACAATAGTGAAATTATAAAGAAGTGACAAGTTTAATCAATCATGGGCAAAGCCTCACTTAAATTGGATCTTAATGTAATATTTAAAACTAGCCCGTGTTTCGCACGATCATTAAGAATACAAAATTGAATATTAAACTTAACAATGTAACATTGTAAAAGTCTTTCACATCTTCTATGCATTTTTGGGTTATAACATTTATTCCTTAGTATAATTGGCTTCTCAATTAGAGTACTTAATTTTGTATGGAATAATAAGCTTTGTTTTCATTTTTTTGTGTATAGGAAAAAACTCACATGCTCACTTTCACGACATATATTATATTTGTTCTAAAAAATCTTACAATGTAAAGATTTCGTAAAATTATACTTGGTTAATATCAAAAGCTAGTATAAATAAGTTGGATTTGATTAATAAACAATCTAAAAATAACACATCATCTTTAAGCGACTTATGACTTAATCTTTTTCAACGATTGAAATACATATGGAGTTTAGTGTTTTATTTTAAGTCTAATATCAATAAAGCTCTCAAGACAATGATCGGGCGGAGAAGGATCATAGGTAATATCATATTTTTTTAAATTTTGTACACCAATGAAACTTTGTTGTAATTAATTTTCAATGTTTGTCCAATTACTTGTAAAACTTTTAGCTAATATGTGGATTTGAAAGCAATAATAAAAGATAGAGAGGTTGTATGTTGGTGTTTACACCAAATTGGCAAAAAAATTAAATAAAATTATCCCAATCGTAAAAAGTTTCACGAAAATCTTAACGTGACATTGAGTTTCCTTTTAGTTTCTAGTAAACGAAGTTAGGCATCAAATTTATCGCTTCTTAATAAAATATTGGGAAGGCATAATCTTCTACCCAATGATGCCAACATATTTCTATACTTATCATCTTACAATAGAACCATATAAACTTGAATACTTGTTCTCTCCGAGCTTCAACTCCATAACACAAGGTCGATAGTTTAAAGCAGAGTGTCCAGACTTTTCAAAAGGTGAAGATGTGAAGAATAAAAAAAATATTTTTTTCATAACTACTCCATAGACCATACTATTTAATATAAAATATAAAGGTTGTTAGTTTAAGCATCAGTTCAACAAAATTGACAATCCTAATTTCATGTTTTGTTTAGTTCGCCCTTAATATACAAAATGTAAAAGTAGTGAAGAAAGAGCGAGTCATAGTTATGTCATTTTTTCTTCATCTAAGTGAGAGATGTGAGAGGAAAACATATAGCAAATAGAAAGGTAAGATCACAAAACAATTAAGGGAAATACAACAAATTTATCAAATTCATTAATTGCAACAAAAAATAATTTTAAAATGTAGTTTAATTAAAGAAAACTATGAGTATTCAAATTTTATTGTAATTAAATTCGTAAATTAATTTGGACTATATTAAATTCAAGAGAATAGTCCAAAAAAATGTGGCAATCCAAATCAACTTAAAGGGCCCACTAAAATCACACCACGTGTCAGATTTATGTGGCAATCTAAGTCAAATTAAATGAACCACTAAAATCGTACCACGTCTTAAATTTATGTGAAAATTCAAGTCAAATTAGATAAGCCATTAAAATCACGCCACATATCAAATGTATGTGGTAATCCAAATTAAATTAAATGGACCAATAAAATAATGACATGTGTGTAATGTGAGATGGCGAATGAGAACCCGAGAGTCCTCAAACAAACCATCTTAGCATCAATTTACACATCATTAATAACTTGAAGATCAAAAAACCTAACCTAATCAACGATCACTAACAACCCCCTTAACAGTCAAATAGTAAATAACAGTCACTACTGGCGCCATCGAAATGGCACGACCTACCGGCGGAGAGCTGACTGGCCGTCGGACCAAGTGACCGAGGAGTATTGGGATGTGGCGCATCACCCTCAGAGTACCACACACACGGACTCAAGACATAGGTTCGGACAATCGCAAGTCAGTCAAAAAACTACAGTAGCAATTTCGGAAGAAGAATTGTTTAGGGCTCAAAAGATTATTACTCTGGTGAATTTGGGACAAATTAGCATAAATCCAAGCAATGAAAATGAAAGAAATCCTCTTAACGGTGAAAATATTCATGAAAAAGGAGTGCTCAATTTCATCGTCGGAAATGAAACCTCAACAGGTAACGAAGGCGGAAAGATGGCATAATGGAGTCTACATCAAAACCCTCAAAGGGTAATCTACCTAGTTCCATGGAGTTGCAAAGTAGGGCCCCCTCTGATCCTTTTGGTGAAGAAAGAAAGGCCAAGGAGAAGTCCCTAGTTCCAGCAACCCCTTTAGTTAATATGATAACTTCCTCGAATTTGACAGCTAGGGTTGCTAATGGCGAGAAAGGTCTGGTGGGATTCGGTGGGCAAGAAGAATACCAAAAGGAAGATAAGACCAAGGAGAATATCTTAGGATCAAACTCCCCAAAAAATAATGAGTCAAATCTGCTTCACTCAAATATGAATGTGAATATTCCAAGTAAAGGAGTCAACAATACAATTGAGGTGTCTGAGGAGGCGATTGAGACCCCACCAATTACTCTCATTCACTCAGATAATTTAGTGAAGTTGAACACTGATGATGGAAGAATAAATGCTTTGAACAGTG
This sequence comes from Solanum aculeatissimum, assembly GCA_038996855.1. Taxonomy (NCBI): domain Eukaryota; kingdom Viridiplantae; phylum Streptophyta; class Magnoliopsida; order Solanales; family Solanaceae; genus Solanum; species Solanum aculeatissimum. The sequence goes on along the minus strand of JBCEWC010011694.1, from coordinate 13,152 downwards.
ACATACCAAATCAGGAACCAAGAAAAAATGCCAACTTGAGTGATATGGAACCCAATCTCGATGCTAATACAAGTACAGTCAAAGAGGATTCAGCATCCTTAGAAGGTAAGGTGTCTAACTCTCCCTTTGATAACAATTTGTTTATTACTAATGTAGATGGTGATAGGAATATCTGTACGGATGAACATCAGGTGGCTCATGTTACTCCTCTCAATCAAAGTGCAGGTATGCTTTCAAAGTCTAAAAGCATGCTTAATAATAAGGTTTCTACCTATGAGAAAGCTAAGAGTCAATGTATCAACAACTCTGATTATAATCAGCAAGACAAGATGAAAATTCTGCTAGAATTAGAAGTAAGGTTGTGGACCTCAATAAAGATAACAAGGTGAAAGCTGGTATAGACAAAAATCTTCTTAACAACTCTACGTCACAGAATAATACTCAACTTCCTAAACCCCAAGATCTTACCAAATTAACCTTCAATTTTCAAAGATACTCCAATCACAGCCACAATCCCAAACAACAAATTCCTTTGGAAAATGCTAACAAAAATTTTATTCCTACTCCAAACACCCATCCGAAACCCAACCAAATTTCAGAACCAACACCTTTCACCATTGTACACTCTTATGTAACCAAGTTGAGAGCTAATCAAGCTAAGAATGAAAGTCCCATTGTGATTAGTCCTCCCATTTTTACTTCTAGACAAGGGCTACCTGCTGTGATTTTTAAGAAAGATGACTTTATGATCAGCCTGGCTGCTAAATGCAAGCATACACTTATTGGAAAATTTTCAAATACTATTCCTAAGATTGAGTTAATTAAAAAAGTTTTATCCAGCAAACTCAGTTGGTGGGTGGTATCAAAATTCCCCACTTTAATGCAAGGCATATATACATTGATTTGGATAATAAACATGATCACTCTACTGTTTGGACAAAGCAAAAAATGTATATTGAAGGGCAACTCATGAGAATTCAGCTCTGGACCCCCACTTTTACTCCTGAGAAAGAGACCCTATAGTGCAAGTTTGGGTTACTCTACCTGAGCTTCCATGGCGCTGTTATAGGAAGGAGTTTATCTCAACTTTGTTAGCCCCAATTGGCAAAACTCTTTATTTAGATGCAACCTATATAAAAAAAACTAGGGGTAGTGTGGCTAAAGTTAGAATTCAACTTGACTTGACCAAATAGAGACCTCCCTATATTTGGATGGGAATTGATGAGACAAATTATACTATAGGAAGATGGCAGGCAATACAGTATGAAGAATTACCTGAGTATTGTTTATATTGAAACATCAAGGTCATAAGATTCATGTGTGCAATGTCAAACCTGAGGTATTAAAGTTTATTCTATAGTGGGATAATAAACTTGAGATGAATAAAGGTCAAAAAAAATCTTTTATCACAAAGTTGAGATGAAACTTTCCTTATCGATTGAGTTTCAATATGAAATTCCATGTAATTGAGTGATTCAATAACTTCAAAGTGGTGAATATATGTTAGGGTTGTGTTGGATGTAGTTTGGGGTCATAAAGGACACCCAAGGCCAAGACAAGTTCAAAACATTTCAATCGGCTAAGTTTCAATGTGAGATCATAGAAGGGTCAAATTCAAATAATCATACCTCTTAGCACATAATGAGTTAGGAGATCCATAATATATCAAATTAAAGATATTTGAATTAGCTTTTCAACACATCTAATTTTGCCTTAATCAGAGTTTGAAGTAAAATATTATGACTATTTTACTAAAGCCTGTTGAATCTATAAATTTCACCGATCCACCGATTTAGATTGCCGAAATGCTCCGAGAAAGATTAGAATCTGTCAAAAAGGGAGACCCAAGGTCACCATTCGGTGTACTACCGAATGGTTTGACGATGGAACCCCTAGTCTGCCATTTTGATCACCGAACTTATCAAAAGTTTATTTTTTTAATTTTAATGATTATTTGACTTTTCCAAAAGGTTAGTTTTGACCTTTTACCCTTAATTAACTTTCCTAAACCTATCATATAGCCTAATAACTTCTCATTAACATATAAACCCTTGAAAATATTAAATTTCTATATTTAAAGTTCTCCCAAAGAAAAGGTTAGGGTTCTTCATTTTCAAGTGCAAACCAAAGATTCTTTCAAGAGATTTTTCTCTTCCAGGTATGTAAAGCTAACCTAAAGCATGAGATTGTTCTTTCATGTACCCCATAAATCAAATTAGTTGAATTGTGAATGATTTAGCCTTCCATGAGTATTTTCTTGAGATTGTTCCTAAAATCCTAAAATATTCTTACATAACATTAAAGGATTGATAATTCTCATGAGTTAATTTCTTGTTCCTAGTGTTTTATGTGAGAAAGAAGATTTTTTTTTTGAAGATCTCACTAAAAAATATCCAGAAAAGTTCTGTCATGGCAGAATAAATTCCTATCTTTTGGTGGCAAACTCATTTTGGTGAAGCATGTCCTACAGTCTATATCTGTGTATTTGCTTTCAACAATGACTCCCACTAAAGAATCCATCAAATCTTTGCAAAGAATTTTTGGGGAAATACAAGCACTAAAAGAAGGAAGCATTGGGCATAACCCATAGAAGAAGGAGGGATAGGCTTAAAGTCTTTATTTGATCTCAATAAAGCAACAATGGCAAAGTTATGGAGGAATTTTAGAACAACTATTGGTACCTTATGGGCCACATACATGGGGAACAAATATTGTAAAAAACTTCACCTAATCTTTGCTCAGAGCATAGGGGCCTCCCACATCTAGAGAAGTATGAAATAAGTTACGGAAGAAGTGGAACCATTTATTTGGAGGCAGTTGAAGGCAGACAACTCTAGTTTCTAGTTTGACAAATTGACTAGACTTGGGGCTCTGTATTTCATAGAAGGGGAGGCAGTTGGAGAGGAAGAGAAAGAGGTTAAAGCCTTCATATAATATGGAAAATGGAAATCCCCTATGCTGGATAATATGGTATCTAAAGATATGGTCGAGTATATTATTAATGAGATCAAGCCAGAGGTAGGAGGGGTAAATGACAAGGCCTGATGGACAGGGAGCCTGAATGGACAGTTTTTTGTAAAGTATGCATTTCATATGGTTAGACATAGGAGAAACAAGGTGGAGTGGTATAAGAAGGTATGGATTAAAAACCTTCCCCATAAAATCAACTTCTTTTTGTGAAGGGTATTAAAAAAGAGGATCCCCACCGATGATATTCTTAGGACAATTAGGATATCTACTGTCTCAAGATGTTGGTGCTGTGAGGTTGGGGCTGAAAAAACTATAAACCACCTTTTTCTAACTTCTTCCATAGCCCAAAATCTATGGAGGATATTTGTTACTTGTGCAGGTTTCAACTTGGAAGGGTCCCAGGTGGTCAATACAATAATGAAATGGTGGATATTTGTAGGAGAATTGAGGAGGAGACAAGTGTTGTATGCCATCCCAACAATAATCATTTGAGAACTAAGGAAGAGGAGGAACTCAAAAAGGCATGAAAAGGAGGTGTCATTCATCAGACTGCAGTAGAACTATTTGAAAACAATCTAACAATTGACCCAAATGGTGTATCCATATTGGAGTAATATACCAGGTGTTTGGACAAATTGTTATGACTTGTTACAAAGTCATACTCCAAAATTGTACTACAAACTGATTAGATGGAAAAACCCTGATTTTGGTTGGGTAAAATGGAACACAAACGAGGCCAGTAAAGGAAATCCTGGAGTTAGTTTGTACGATTTTTTCTACAGAGAATGGAAGGGAGATGTATTATATATTGAAGCAAGGAAAATGGGATTTTCTAATAGTGTTATTGTTGAAGCCACACTAATTTGGAAGGTTGTTTCATTTGGTGCATTACATGGATATCATAATATAGCACTTGAAACAGACTCTCTTAGCATCTGCAAGATTCTAAAAAATGAGTGGAAGGTCCCTTGGGAGATAGTGAAGATCATTAAGGACAGTTGGAAGATAATAGACACTGTAAACAAACAAATCAAATACACATACAGAGAAGCAACCCAATTGGCAAATTATATAGCTAACATGACATTTGAAGCAGAATTTAAACAACAGTTTTGGGCATTTAGCGAATTACCAAGTTCACCAAAGAGGCTAGTCAACATGGACAACCACCAAAACCCCTCCTTTCGGGTAAGGACAAGTTACAGTAGCAACAAAAGTAGACAGAGTGAGTGCTAGTTGATACAATTTTGCACAAAGTATATTTACAAGAATATGAACGTCACTGTGCTAATTCTATCTAGCCTATACTATATCAGCCCTCAAAAAGTGTTTCAGGACCAACAAAAGGAAGAATTAAGAACCAGACTTTGTTCAAGCATGGAAGCACAGGCAGGGAGTCACAAAAGCCACGTGAGCAACCCATTTTCTCCTCTTGGCTTTGAAAAATGAGAAAATCATTCAGATAGAGTAGAAGGTTACCGTTTTCATGACAAAATAGGAAATATCTACATGGACTGGCCTATGATGGGTAAAGCGGTACTTAGACTCTCTATATCTATACCTTTTAGCCGGAATCAACGACTGACAGTGACAAAGAATGAAATTAACACCTGGGTATGCGAGGATATAATGGAAAGAACTCTTAGATACTTATCTTTGATAGCTAAAAAAGTATGGAGCCATGGAAGGTCTATGAAGAAAGTTCATGGCCCACAAATGAAGGAGGAGGAAGCTACTAGACAGTCGCCAAGGAAACATCACATGCGGCAGACCAAGCGGAAGATGAAAAGAATAGGATTACGAAACCACCTAGGGATTTTATTCTTCTACATAGGGTTAAGTTTTGGGTCAGTTGGCTTGATTTGTATCGAACCTTGTTTTTGAATGCTCTATCTAAGCCTATTTCTCATTTTTAAGAAGTAATAAAATCGAGTCCATGATCCAAATTTATTTTTTTTAAAAAGAATACATGAGATATATCATTGAATTATATCATTTACTACATAAACCCCGTCTATATTGTCTCTTAATTTGAATATATAGATGCAGTGATTGGGAATGGAAGCATGAATTATGAAACCTATGAATGTGAATAGTATTAAATACGAATGTAACCTTGATTGTGAAGGGGTTGCATATCCATGAAGGTTTTCTAGAGAATTTTCTCGAGATATAATTTTTCGTGATATTGCATAATCAATATTTTATGAATTTGTTTCTTGAAAAATGATTTGAACTTTTATATCAAGTATAAATCCTAGATATTTTTTTATTTAAATTTGCATGAATGGACCTAGGAATTGAGTCTAGAGCCTTGACAGTATAATTGTGATCGTGATTAGTGAAGATGTTGTTGTGAATCGTGATAGTTCTGAGAGTCCTCATAATTGAACTCGAATAATTGGACTAAACGGATAGTCCCTTAATGATTGGTCTAAACTTCTATTATATGGCGATGATGCTGATAGAACTTGATAGTCCCAAGAGTCTTCATAATTGAAGTTTAAAGATTGGTCTAATTAATGGTCCTCTTAATGATTGGTCTAAGATCTTTTGAAAGATATATTGAGAATTGATTTGATTTGATGGTTGATAGGCCAAAAGGCTCGATTTGTGAAAGAACTGATGAATTGATAAGAGTCCTTATGAGACTCATTGATTGGATTGATTGAGATAGATTGTTTATGAGCATTGAGTCTTGGAGGAGTATCGAGCACTAATTAAGCGAGAGTATGTCCAACTCGAACTCATTAACTACGTTGCCAAACGTAGGTGAGGAATGAATCGTTAAGTCAGATGTTTCCTCTTGATTGATAAGTTCCTGAAATAATAGAGGACTCCTTTTGAATCCAGAGTGGATCGATTCGTTCTTACCCTGGAAAAGTATTGAACGGTTGTGAGAACATCAATGGAATTATTGTACAGTCACTGGCTCATAAGTGATTGTTGTCAGATAAGATAAACTCCTAGATATGTTATATATAGATAGTACTCTAATTTGATTTGATTTGATTGGTATTGATGGGTCATTGTCTACTCTTTATTCTTGTTTTAGATAGACATTGACATTCTTGATTGAGCTCTTATCTCTTGATTTGTGAGACCTCCTTGATTTCGGAGGATTTCCATATTACTATCATGTAACCACTAGAGTTTAGTACTTTGTTTCCTTTTGATTGAGGTAGACATGATTTGTCATTGACACCATCTAGATAGTAGTGATAGAGGCTTTATAGACTAGATTGTGAGTTATTGATTTGATAAAGTTTTAACTAGTTTCTTTCTTACTAGTCTTGTGACTGGATTGATTGGTCCATGGCTTTTATCTATAAAGATTTGATTGTCATATTCCTATTGAAATATTTCTTGATTGTTGATTTCTTCCATAGTTAGATTGTGATTGAATGGATGTGATAAGACCAAGTGGTTCGCTTGGGAGCCAATAATGGTTCCTGAGTGTCGGTCACACCAAGAGTACCCTCTCGAGGCGTGACACACGCTCTCCTCTCCGTTTCTCTCCAGAAAATAACCCCTAAACAACCTTTTTTTCTCATCCAAAACCCCGCAAAATACCCACTAACGATCTCTCTCTTTTTGTCCCTTTTTCAGCGAAACATAAAGCTATCGCCCTAAAATCAGGAATTTTTCAAAATTTGGAGAACACAAAAAGATTTGTTCACTTTTTTCACTCCAAATCACTCAAAAAAATTAAAAATAACTACACTTTGTAATCATTTTTTAACAAAATATTAGACAAATCCTTTTCGGTGGGATTCTCGAAAAAGGGGGACGTTTGGTGATGGTTCGCCAACGGATTATTGTCCAACGGGGCTGAATGCGGGTTTTCCAGCATGGAAGGAGGTTGAGGAGAATGAGGGTCATTTTGGTGGTTTCAAGGATGGCGCTGGCGGAGGAGATGGAGGTGACAAAAGAGGGGTGGTTTGGTCGGGTTTTTTGGGGTCATTTTAGTGACTGTTCGGTGTAATTCTAGACAGAGAGGGAAGAATGAGAAGGTAGGTGTTTGGATGGCGGAGAAGAGAAGAGGAAAGAAAGATCGCCAGGGTGGTCCCTCGGTGAGATTTCACCATGAAAAAATGGAAAGGGTGGCGGCTTGGCTTGAGATGAAGAGCAAAATGAGAGAGAGAGATGGTTTGGTCGGGTTTTTTGGGGTCATTTTAGTGATTGTCTGGTGTAATTCCGGATGGAGAGGGAAAAAGGAGAAGGTGGGTGTTTGAGTGCGGAGAAGAGAAGAGGAAAGAGGGATCTCCAAGGTGGTCCCTCGGTGAGATTTCATCGAGAAAAAATGTAAAGGGCGGCAACTTGGCTTGAGATAAAGAGCAAAATGAGAGAGAATAAAGGTTGGCTATGGTTGTTTTCCGACGAAGGAGAGGAGATGGCGGATTGAGGGTGGCAACTAGGTGAAGAGAAAGAGGAGAATGAAACTAATTTTGAGGGTTTGGGGGGTATTTGAGAATTAAAAAAATGGAAAATGAGTGTTCATTAATCTCAACCGTTGGATCGAATTTGATGAACAGATGACCTGCAATCTTGAATAGAACAGGTCGGCTCCGAATCAGAATGGGTCATCCAAATTAATTAAAATGAAATTGGGTTGATAATTTAAAATTAAGCCACAAATTGACACAATATAGGCTAGAATTGAAAGAAATTTTAAGAAATTTGGCTAAAATTGAAATAAATTACAAAAGAATTGATGAGAATTGAAATGAATTTGGTAGAAAAGACCACGAATTAAATAAATTGCGATGAAATTGAATAGATTGTCATCTAATTAATTATAATATAAGTGCAAATAAAATATATAATATTTTTAAAATAATAATTTTTACGTAAAGAAAATACGTAATATATAATAACTGTGTAAAAATATTTCAACATATTAAAATATTATTTTTAAATTAAAAAATGATAAAATAAAAATGATAAAAATTATATTTAAAATATGACACACTAAAAATAATAATAATGAGTATATTACTAAGACTTAAGTAAAAAATATGAAAAATAAACAATAATGATAAATAGTATTAATAATAAAAAATAACAATATTACTACTATTATTACCTACTAAAATAATAATTGTTATAATAATAATAATAATAATCTATACTATATTAAAAGCGTGAAAACCCTTAGAAATGTTGTTTGAACTTTTTGCCCTTTATTAAAAGACTTTTCTTTAGACAAAATCGTCTTTTCACTATTTTTCTTTAAATTCCTATTTAATTATATTTATAATATTGACTTTTAAAATATATGAAAATAAATTATAAATAAGGACTTCTAATAGAAAGACTCTTAAATCTTTCTTATTTAATAGATTTCTACATCTTCCTTATTTGAATTAAGAAAATACTCTGCTAAGAAAAAATTCTAATTTACCATGATATATAAGACTTTTATAAATAAATATTTTATCAAAATTACTTTTGTAGTGAATTATTTATTTTTTCATAAGTTCACAATTTAATTTAATTTTTTTGTATGATATTTGTTGTACACACTTTGATTACGCGCAAAGCGTGTACAACAATACTAGTAATAATAAAAGTAATAAAATAATTTTTTAAAATATAACAAACAAATTTTCAAAGTTAAAAAGTTTTAAAAATACGTAATTATTGGATGAAATTTAAAATAAACTAATTTATTTAAAAAGTTTTAAAAATACCTATTTTAATCAATTGACAATCTAAAAATGGTTATATGTCGGTCAAAATTGGGTGTCAACAATACCCCCAGCTGAAAAATCAATTTTTTATATTGTGTTATGTTATGTTATATTATATTATATTAAAAATAGATAATTTTCACGTTGAGAGGTTGTGATTTTTTCAAAGAGTTGTGACTTTTCGAAGATTTGTGATTTTTTCGAAGAATTGTGATTTTTTCAAAAGGTTACGATTTTTTCGAAGTGTTATAACCTTTCAGAAGAGTTATAACCTTTCTGAAGGGTTGTAACTTTTTGTAATGTAAATATTCGATAATTATTAATTACAATAAAGTAAATAAATTGTATTTCTTGAATTCACAAATAGTCAAACAAAAACTAAGAAGAAATTAGAAAAAGGTAGGTTAATTGTTAAGTTGGTAATAATGCCAAATAAAAAAAATAAAAAAAAAGTCAAGATGTTATATATTTTGGAGGAAAATATTAATGATTTTTACTCTAAAGAGCATAAATATCATTTGACATTTTGTGTCAATTTGTGCCAAACTTTTTTGTGCCATTTAACATTACCCAATAAATAAATGATGTTCACTAATTTCATTGTGAAAAAGAAAGTGATGAGTAGTATTTTTGAAAGTCCTACTTTCAATTACTCCGTTCGTCTATCTTTACTTAATCCTTATTGACTTGACAAAGTGATTAAAAAATAGTAAATAATAGTGGTAATTTTATCAAATTACCTTTTGAATATAATTAATATAATGTTTTGAAGAATGTAATAAAAAAATGATCATAATTAATAATAAGGATAAATTAGGAACTAAGTATAAAATTATCTCTTGATTCCATAAACTGAACAAGTATTGTTGAATATTCTCAAATAATATAAAAGTCAAATAAAGATAAACGGAGAGAGTACTGCTGCTATGCTGAACGTGCAACGTTTGCTGGAGGATGTTTCCATTAGTTCTCGTAAATGTGGAAACCTTTACTTGATGACATTTAAAAATGTAGATGGCGCTACAACCAAACTTATTTGGAATCTACTCCTGTTTCTTTATATTTGACCCTTATATTTTTTGTTTTATTTAGTCATTTTCCCAAATTTGAATTTTTTTTTATCCTTATACTATCCTTAACAATTAGTATTATTCTTTTGTTTCAATTTATGTAATATATTTTTCTTTTTAGTTTATCTCTAAAAAATATTATACTTTTATAATTAAAAATAACTTATCTCTAAATTTTTTATTTTAACTTTACTGAAATAGTTTATAATCACATAAATATTTTAAAATTATTTAAATCACAAGATTTACAAGAAGATGAGGAATTAAACGAAAATGTTCTCAATTAATAGTTTCCCTCAATAGTTTGGAAAAAAATCCCTAAATTTGTGTCAAAATAAGCTATATCAACAAAAAAGAATTAAATAACCGCTTAAAAGTAATAGTGTGAAAATAAAATGCAGCTCCTCATGGCATGCCCCACTTACAGAAGCAACCAACCAAACTGCATCTTTGAGAGTACTTGTAGCTGACAAGAGTAGAAGGAGGAGAAATTAGCAGTTCAGTATTAATTATTTCCCTCGACTGACCGCTCTCCCCATCCTTTGTTTTGTCTACTCATTTCCCCATCTTCCGTTGGGTGCTCATGATGGAAATGGTAAGTTCCTCTTGTGTAAGATGCAATTTGTAGAATGAAAGTCATTTTTGTTGATGTAAAGATTATATTGTAGGAGTCATGTAAAAGATCAAGTGGAGTGCAGATTCCAGTATTTGGAGAATGGGACAAAGCAAATGAGTTGCCAATCACTCAGTATTTCGAGTCCGCCAGACAAGCTGGCTTGATCCGCCATTCTTATTCACAACAACTAAATCCTCACATCTATTTCCACAAAAATCAATTTTATGCTATCCCTAATAATCCTCCTCAGCTTCACACAAAGGTCAGTTTAATTTTTTGCCCTTTTGTCCTTTTAGCATCTTCCAGATTTCTCTTCTATCTTTATGGTAGTTAGTTTGTGGAAAACAAAACCACCTTCATCTTTTTTTACACTAATTTGAATTTTATTAAAGGTTTTTTTTAGTATTATTGACAAAGTGTATTAGAATTTAAACGTCAAAAAAGAAATACTTCCTCTTCGGTCCATCTTATTTGTTCTTAAAGTTTCAGCATACGTCTAATATAAATATATATTACCCTTAACAAGAATTTTTTTTTCTTGATTTACCATTTATCTAACTTAATAATTAACTTGATTAATGCTTTGCACCACTTTGGCATAATACTAATTAAGGATATATTCTTTAATTTTGTAATTAAAAAATATCAGGCAAAAAATTAAAATAAAAAATTATAAAAAAAAAAAGGTATGAAAAACAAATTAGAACAGCGAAAGTAAGATAATATCTTGTACTTTTAAAAGTCAAATACAACAAATTTAATTTGTTGACGTGACTAATATTTGGACCACAATAAAGGAATACATGATATAGTCATGATGGTCTGTTCAAATTATACTTGTTATCAATCTAATTTTAATTTCATAAATTTGACAATAATAGTGGACAAGTAAAGATGAACGGAAAGAGTAATAATTAAGATTTTATTTGGTAAAGTCACCTGTTAATTAGAATTAGTGTAATTGTTACGGTAATAATTATTAGTCTAATAATTACACAGTTTGATAATTATTTTACAAGTGTATTATTTGGTTGCACAAGTACAATTACAAAGTTATATTAAATTTTAAAAATTGAAAATCAATTATCTAAAATTAAAAATTTATATTTAGTAAAAATAGGATATTTATAAAGAATATTAGATTGTGTATTAAGATATATGTTGTCTTTGAAAATATATTAATTAGTAAACATATATTCTTAACTAATATTATAATTTTTATATATATATATATATATATATATATTATTTTTTTAAAAAAATTAGTATGTTTTAAATAAATTAATCATAAAAATTAAAAGTATAAAATTTTGATAAACATAAAAAAAAGCATAATTGACAAAAATCTAATATTATAAATGTTAGTAATAATAATTACTTAATCTAAAATGAATTAAAAAATATAATTAAATTTAACTACATTAAATTTTAATTACATGATAACATTTCAAACAGACTAAATAATCCTGTATTATTTAAGTCAACAAGAAAATGGCATTTCTTTGAATGTTGAACCAAAGAGTCATTGGAAGTAGCAAAGTTGCCAACAAACTCAACCCAATTTCAACATTGGACTAGAAAGTCAAGAATTGATGCTTGACTTTTTAGCAGCATTATTTGCCTTGAAGTTAGTATAAAATGTGTTTTTAGTCATAGCGTCAACTATTCAAATACGTACAGCGTTACCAACTGTCTATCATGTGATGTGATATTCTATTATAAATGCTATAGTACTTGCATATTCTATTATAAGTGAATATTTTTCGTGTCTTCTTTATTATTTTTTTAGAATAAATATTTCTTTTTTTATTTAGTAAGTTTTTAAATAATCATTTTAAATGGTAAGTTCACGACCACGAAATTTAAAGGATCACACACTTCTTTAATTTAAGATAAGATAACAAGTTTCAATGATCTCCCTTTATTTTATAAATTTGATGTCCAATCAAACTAAAATAATTAAATTAAAAAAATATTTATCATAATAACATATTTGATCCTTGTTTATACAATCATTCCAAAAAGAAATTGGACATCAAAGTTGCAATATTTATGAAATAAAGTAAAATAAAACTAGCAATATTACTAATTATTAATTAATTAATTATTAATTAATTTATTAAAAACGTGAAGGTCTTATAAATGTTGTTTGAACTTTTTGTCCTTCATTAAAACACTTCACTTTAGACAAAATCGTTTTTTCATCATTTCCTTCAATACTATTATTTTAATGATATTAAATATTGACTATAATAAACATAATTAAAAATAATTGGACAAGAATTTTTTATTATAGCTAAATTTCTAAATCTTTTTCTAATCAAAATACACTTAATTGCCAAAAAATAGTCAAAAACTTTCAAAATAATAAGGAAAAGATTTTTAAAAATTATACAAAAAAGAATAGGTTAAAAAATAGTCAAGACATGATAAAATAAGAACTCCTTATATTTAGTAGTACTTTAAAATTAACTTAAATTTTTGCTTCTTAAGTCTTTCCTTATTTGAATTATTTTAAAATTTTCTAACATTTTAAAACTTAAAATCAATTATTATTTTATTAACTTATAACCATCAGTTCCTTATTAAATTAAACTAACTAATTAGGATTCTTTATATTTTCCCTTTTGTCTCTTTTTAAAGAATCCTACGTTGCTAAAGGTTTTTTCACGAAAATTCTTATACAAACGTGGTCTCTTTTTTAAAAAACTATCAAATACAGGAACAAAAATAGATGAAAAAATCTTATAAGTTCTCCTAAGAAGATGGTCATTTGAAGTTGGTAATTAAATGTTCTTATATA
>JBCEWC010011693.1:0-16464 GCA_038996855.1 Solanum aculeatissimum | reverse complement strand
TTTGTCCATTTTGGTTCCGTCTTGTCCTGTGTTGCTCCTGGAACGTTTTCTACTAATTCTCTTCACCTTCATACCCTCCTATGAGCAACATAACTGGACACATGGGCAGTAACACACTTCCTAGCACAACATAAACAGGACAAACAACATGACTTCATCGTTTTGTCCGAGATAGCTTATGTTGCATGTGTTCTAGCTTTTTCTGCTTCTTTGTTGTGATTCTCCAGAATCACACATAAATGATTTGGTGTGTTCATGTCATCCACCAACAACTCCTTTCGCGCTTAAGAAAATTCCAGCTTCAAATCTCCTTAAATCAGTCCAACGCCCAAAGATTCATGGAATTCCCATTTTTCTACAAAACAAACATAAGACGGGTATTAAACTAACAAATGCGCTTAAGAACTCACAATAATCCTATGTATTAAGCGTCATAAAAGTGGTATTTTCACGACTCATCACTTACCTCATCTGCCAAACCGCACAATCCCTTTCAGGGGTGACACTTTCAAGAACCTTTGTCTCCAACCTCAAATTGTAAGAATCAACATCTGCGGTCGGTATAGCTATGGTGCTGACTCTGAGCGGTCCTCAGTCTATCCTGTATAGCCTAGACCCCAGGCTAAGGCATCTTATAATAAATCTGTATTATACAGGCCTATTTTTGTAGACTCAAACCACTCGACCGCAGTATGACATCGTCGACCATATAATGCCTCAAATGGGCCATCTGAATGTTGGTGTGATAATTGATATTATAAGCAACCTCAACTAATGACAAAAATGGGTCCCACTTTTCCCTAAACTCCAACACATAAGCTTGTAGCATGTCCTCTAGAATATGTATAGTGCACTCAGACTGGCCGTCGATTTGGGGATGAAATGTTATACTCAAATCAACCCAGGTGCCCAACTCTCGCTAAAATGCCCTCCAAAAGCTAGAGGTAAACTATGATCCTTGGTCAAATATAATAGTTATTGGCACCCCAAGCAACCAAATTATATCCTGAATATAAACACGAGCTAAACACATAGCACTGAAGGTAAAATGAACCAGAAGGAAATGTGAAGACTTAGCTAGTCGATCAACTATAACCCAAATACTATCATAACCTCTGAAAATAATGTAAGGGAGTCCCACTACAAAGTCCGTAGTCACACGTTCCCACTTCCACTCGGTAATGGGTAATCCCTGGAGTGTCCCACCTGGTTGTTGGTGCTCAGCCTTTACCTACTGGCAACTCAAGCAATATGATACATAATTGGCAATATCTCTCTTCATACCATCCCACCAATAATTTTGTCTTAGATCTCGGTACATCTTTACCGTATCTAGGTGGATAGAATATCGGGAGTCATGTTTCTCACACAAAATCAGTTGTATCAAATCCCCCACTCTAGGAACACACGACTGACTATAAAATCTGAGGACCCCGTCTGAATCAACTGTAGCCTGGCCACCAACCCCCTGTAAAACTCAGTCTTTGAGACCCACTAACGACTCATCCTCGAACTGCCAGGTCAAGATCTGATCAATAAATGAAGTCTGATCCTCAATAAAGGCTAATACTCGACTAGAATCTGAAACATCCAATTGGACTAACCTGTTAGCCAAGGACTGAATGTCCAAAGTTAAGGGTCGCTCCTCTATAGTCAAATATGCGAGGCTACCCATACTCACTGCCTTCCAACTCAAAGCATTCTCTACCACATATATCTTACTTGGATGATATAAAATAGAAATATCATAGTCAGTTAATAGCTTAATCCACCATCTCTGGCGAGAATTCAAATCCCTCTGAGTCATAACATATTGTAAGCTTCAGTAGTCCGTATAAATGTCACAATGCATGCCATATAGATAATGTCTCCAGATCTTGAGCTTAAACACTACCACCGCCAACTCTAAGTCATGCGTGGGGTAGTTACGCTTGTAAGACCATAACTGAAGAGAAGCATAAGCAATAACCTGACCTCGTTGCATTAATACACAACCTAACTCGATACGAGAGGCATCACAATACACCATAATGTTGTCTACCTCGATAGGAAGGGTCAGAATAGTAGCAATAGTCATTAACTTCTTCAGCCTTAGAAAACTAGCCTCACACTTATCAGACCACACAAACGGTACACCATAACGAGTCAATAAAGCAACAATAGTGGAGAAACCCTTAACAAACCGTTTGTAAAACCCTACTAACCCGATAAAGCTTTGAATCTCTAACACTGAAGTAGGCCTAGGCTAGTCATGAATCACCTCAATCTTAACCAGATCTACTATGATACCCTCGTTGGACACCACGTGCCCTAGGATAGTCACAGACTCAAGCCAAAACTCACATTTAGAAAGTTTAGCATATAACATGTGATCTCTGAGTATTTGTAACATAATTTGAAGGTATTGTGCATGCTACTCTCGACTATATGACTATACCGAGATATCATAAAAAAACCACAACACAAGAGTCTAAATACAACCAGAATATACGAGTCATCATGTCCATAAATGTTGCAGGGATATTAGTCAGTCTACACGGAATGACCAGAAACTCGTAATACCCATAATGGGTCCAAAAGACAGTCTTCTGAATATTTTCTACCTGGATCCTCAATTGGTATACCTCCGATCTCAGGTCAATCTTAGAAAATATTGTTGCCCCTACAACTGATCAAATAAATCATCAATCCGCCACAGAGGATAAAAGTTCTTTTCCATCACCCTATTTAGCTACCAAAAATTAATACATATTCGGAGAGTCCCGTCTTTTCTTGTCACAAATAGAATAGGGGATCCCTAGGGAGAAACACTCGGCAGCATGAATTCCAAATCTAACAAATCCTGAAGTTGTGTACTGAGATCATTAAGCTCTGCATGAGCCATCCGGTACGACAGAACAAATATGGGCTTAGTGCTCGGCTCAACCTCTATCACAAAATCAAAATCTCTCTTTAGTGGTAACCCTAGCAGATCTATAAGAAACATATTAGGAAACTCACAAACTACGGGCACTAACTCTGTAGTAGGAGCCTCAACTGGTCATATCATGAACATGGGCTAAATAAGCCAAACATCCTATGGATATCGACCTCTGAGCCTCAATATATGATATAATACCGATCAATACCCAACTCACAAAACCCTACCACATAACTGGGGACATCCCTAGAATCGCCAAGGTAACAGTCTTGGCATAACAATTTAATACTGCATGATATGGGGACAACCAATCTATACCTAGAATAATATTGAAATCCAACATATCAAGTAGTGTCAAGTCAGCCCAAGTATCAAACCTCTGAAGAGTAACCATACAAGCGAAGCATACTTGATCTACCACAAGTGAATCCGCCCACTATGCCAATGCATATCCCAGGGTAGAAGAGGCTCAGAAATCCTACTCAAGTAAGCGAAAAAATAAATAATATATACAATAGTGTAGGACACAAATCAACTAAAATTGAAGCCAGATACTAGCGAAAAATTGTAATACCTGTAGGTGGACTCATCTAATGCCTCATCCTCTAACCGAACTAGGGCGGTGGAAGTATGACCCTAATAACCCCCATCTCTGGCATTGCCTCTATCCCCAACTCCACTGCATCTAACGATATTCCTAGGACCCCGCTGGTCCTATTAAGAACTTTGCTACTCCGCGATAATCTGTCACTCTGTCCTATGAACCCAAATCAAAATCTACTGAAATCTTTCTCACACTGGTCAGAACTACTTCTGAAATCTTAGCCTACATTACAAGTGGTGCATTGACTTGCCTGACATGCCTGAAAGTCCACCATCACTGTCTGACAGGCCCATCTAACTGATAGGCTGTAAACTCTACGCCTCTAGGATCCAACAATCTCAATGTCTGTAGTTTCTCTATCCAAGCTACCAAAAACTAATGGCATCCTCTCCAACCACCCCTTAATACCTCAGTGGAGTCATTCTTAGAAAATACCTACACACTTATTGATCTTGGAAAGGATTGACTCCCTCTAGCTGTGGAACTGGAGCCTCTGGAGCAGCAGGCTCTTATGTTGCCTGAATCGGAGGAGTTGGGCCTAGTGTTTCACCCTGATGTAAAGCTCCAAGTACAGATATAAATTGTCTAATAACCACCTGCACCTTAGGTGTGACCACAAAGGCGACTAGGAACTGGTGCCTCCGACTATGGGAAAGATGGGGCATCTTGTCTCTGTTCAACGGGCTTTAGAGGTTGCTTCCTACATGGGATTGATGGTGTAGCCTACCCCTGCCTAGAGTCTGACCTCTACACGACATATTTGCGAAAAAATGAACCAAATCAGATTTTAGGAAATTGATGGACCATTGATAATATCACACGAAAGGAATTAACAACACAGAGAGTTTCCTAAGCATCTTGTAGCCTCCTGGAGATAAGTCACAGACGTCTCTGCACCTATCCATAGGACTCTACTAATGGGTAGCTTTGTATAAATGAGACTAGGGAACCTTAGGCTCTGATATCACCTTGTCACGATCCAACCTTTCAGGTCATGATGATGCCTATTAGATTCCGCCTACAGGCAAGCTAACCTAATACCCATTGTACCTGTCCTGAATCGCTAAACATTGCAATACTAGCAAAATACCAATAACACAACCACAACCTACTTAGAACCTGGAAATCATCTGCACAGAGCTACTATAGACTCAAGCACATACTCATAACATAATACTAATAATAATAATATACATAGATAGGGGAACTCATATAGAGTAAGTCATAACTATAGAGTACAAGGTCAACGTCTGAATACAATAGATGACCATCAAAATAGAAGGAGACTGCAGAATGTCTAGAGTTGTTGATGCTCACCAAGGTCTCCTGAATTGTCCACAAGCCTCTAACTCAGCGACTGCATCTAGCACCTAGACCTGTACCATGGGAAGATGTAGAAATGTAGGGGTGAGTATCGATAAAAGACACCTAATAGGCATCATCGACTGACTGAGTGAAATACAGTAAGTACAGTATGCCTAAATGTAGAAACTGTATTAAAGCTAGCAAATCTGAACCCAGGACAAGGAATAAGCATATCTATATAATCACAGAACCCCAATTGGATAATCCACATAGTGTGTAACAATACCAACTGACGAACCCAAAGATCTAGTATCAACTATGCCTATGACATTCAGAGACCCAACTGTGCAGAGCTAGAAGAACTAGCAAAGTGGGAACTCGGCTAATAGTAAGTGTACTAATAACATCCTCATATCCCAATGGCCAAAATACAGTAATGTATCATAACCTAACTGACAGAACATAGTGAAACCCAACTCTTAGTATCATATAGTAAAACTGTTGGACTGTACGTAGGTGTAAGGCCCTAGTATCTATGCCCGCATGCCTCTCGGGCCCCCATAAGCCCAGAGAGTATACCTAAGCACAATCAGGGTGTGTACAGGTATATGGGTCCAAGAATCTATACCACATGGGGCCTCGAACCCCTGACAATCAAATGGGGCTTCAAACCCTTAATAGTAAAATTGGGCCTCGAACCCCTAACAATCAAATGGGGCCTCGAACCCATAGTCCTCCTGACTTGGCCTCTGGTCGGGGGAAGGTCAGCCAGGGCCAGATGGTCTAACAATTAATCGAGGCCTCGAACCACTAATAGTCACACGGGGCCTCAAACCCCTAATAATCACATGGGGCCTCGAACCACTAATAGTCACACGGAGCCTCGAACCTCTCAATATATAAGCAATTGTATGGCTCTATGCATAGTATCTTTAGGGAAATGTTGGATTAAGTCCAGGTTAACCCCCAAGAGAACGGAGAATCAAAGGTGTGTTACCTACCCAAAATGTACCATAGCCCAACAGTCACAGATGATCCTGCCAAGGCAACTAGTGTCGGCTCACTAGTAATGTGCCCATATCTAGAACAAGGTTTTAGTCTCCAGGACTAACCCATATAGAAAGTATCTCAACCATAGATAAGCCGAGAAAGTCGGTAGGATATAGCTCGCATCTCTCTAACCAAGTCATATTCTCGTTTCTAGCCCATTAGTGGCTCAGTAGTACCATACCTCACGTCAACAGTCATAAAGCCTAATCAATAACATAACTACCACATTTCTTAGACTTTAACATGTATCCCCAGGATGAAGTCAGTATAACAAATGTGCAATGCTAATAGTACAGAGGTACATCGTATTCATAGCAAGAGTCACAAGGCCTAATCAAAAGCACAATCACAACAGTTTCAAGAATATAGGATGTTTCCCCAATTACCAACTAGTATAACAAGTGCATGGTGGATAACAATTGCATATAAAAACATATATGTCATAGAGCAACACAGAGTCATGTCTAACCAGAAGACTATGCCACAATCTAGGAAGACACAAGTACTCAGAGTACACATAGGTAGTCACAAACGTATCATAGCTATCTAGAACAATCAGGCCATCAGAATCACATCCATAAACCCAAAATAGTACACAATGCAACATATAATCACTTATTAGGCTCACAACTATCATATCTCAGTAGCATCAGGCTACACACCCATACAGACAAGAATCAAGCTCAGTATACATACCTATCACATATTCTCAGCCCTTATCAGGCCACCTCGCAGTCTAATAGTGTTAGAACTTAGCTAATATAGTAGCCAAAATCAATATAGCCATCAATATAATAATTATCATCATAGGTCATCACATATCACACACATTCAGTAAAAACAACCATAACCCCCCCTCCGCCATACTCAATAATAATCAGCTCATATACCACATATTTCAACCAACCAATCACTTATTTCACCTCAGCCTAAGGGATAGAGAAGTCTAGCCTACTTGAAAGGCAGTTCCTTGCGCTCCTAGTTAGTATGCTTGAGCTTTTCCTTTTTCGATCGCTTCCAGACGCTGCTCAACTGTCAAAACATAAATCACAGGGTTAACACAATCAATTTGGCTATAAAATCTTGAAAAACATGCGAAATTATATCAATTACGCCTAAAAAGGAGAAAAATAAAGACCATACCTAAAATCCCAAAACCCCCCCAGTAAAATCCCAAAAAAACCCCGGTAAAATAATTCCCACTTCACCCCAAGTCTATAGCCAAAAATTGAGCCCAAAACGAATCCCAGAAGGCTAAGAAACGGCTAAAAAACTAGGTTACATTCTTTATCGGAAAATATTTCTTACAAAACTTTCTTGGTCAAATTTTATAGAAAACACAGCCAAATTATCATAATTCAAACATACCACAACATTCCTCTCTGAAAATAGAACAAATTGGACCCAAAATTTTCTTAATTCCGATAAGAATTAACCGAGATATCATAATATAAAGTTCACACATTTTTGATACATAATCAGTGAAAATTGGGAATATTTATCTCGAAACATGTATGAAAACTGAAATTTGACACCTACATGTTGTTCCTTGCGAAAAATCAAATAATGTAGCCTTTTGAATCGCTAAAATCGAAGTTACGGATCAAAAGTTATGCTTGTTTGAATTTTCTTTTTCAACTTCCTCCGCGACATGATCTTTATATAGTTGGTCACACCGCCTCATGCCAAGGCGCGCGAATGTGGGTGTGTGCTCTTGTGCCATGCCGCACATGGAGGGCATGGGTACGACCTTGCTGTGCGGGATCAACTTTTTTCAAAACTTCTCTGAAGCGTTCCGGGCTCATTCGATGTCCGTTTTATGCAAATAAATAGTGTAACCACATAGTTTTTGACATTCTGGATCTAATGGTGTAGTTAAAATTTCCAACGAAACATCCTGCGAAAAAATGAGGGTCACACTTCTTTTCGGCTAATTTTAGCTAAAAGAACTGAGGGGGTCAAAATGCACCTGGAGGCCCCCGCCATCCGACGAAAGGTTGTTTGAGAACATATTTGACGTTTCAGAGCTGACCATGCCATCAAATTTTCATTCCGAGCACGTTTAGCTAGATTTTATTTTACAGAAAATCACTTTTTAGCTTCCGGTAGAATTTATTTTGCAATTTCTGACTTAAATTCATACCGGGACCCCCAAACCTCAGACCAACCACTGTCCCAACCTAACTCGATCGTTCCGGAACTAATGGAATCGTCAGAATCCCATTCTGAGGCTGCTTGCTAGGACTTTACCATAAACTCATTTTTACAAATATAACTTCTCGTTAACTAAAAATCCACATAATTCACAACCAACTCAATCAATAACCATCCCAACAAGTCACGAATAGCCCGAGGTTACCATACATAAGTTCAAATCAACAGAATGACCGCAAAAATATAGAAATGACCCGGAGGGTCATTACACTCTCATTTACTACAATCTTTTCTATACATTTGCATTACTTTCATATCCTTATATCTATGGCTCGTAAATGGGTCTCGTGAAACTGCACCAAATTAATTTCTACAACTTTTTGCTTTATTCGTACTTTTCAATCTTTGCCGTATTACATTAGAAATTTGCCTTAAATAAACTATATAATTAGTTTAATTGTCTTGTGCTTTAACATTCAAACTATAAATGTATATATAACACAGTTATATGATACTTATAAAATATTTCAAAGTACAATTAAACATATATTTTTCTCCAAAATTAAATATTTAATTATCAGTTAGATTTAAAAAATTTCATTTTTTGAAATAAAACTTAAAATTAAATTAAATATTGTCGAGTTCTCCAAATTTATAATCCAACCAAACAAAATCCAAAATATAAATTAATTTTAATTTAATTTTTTATGCAAATCGATTATGAATCAAACCATGAATTCCTGCTCTTATACCAAACAAATTTGAACGAAATATAAAAAATTATTCTTTTATATTATATAGATTGTGATTTGATAAAACATTGTGTGTAGTTTTAAAGGCTTTCCCCTGCCTCCACATTGTTGTCATCGAAACTCAACTCCACTACATCTTTCCTTCTCCGCCAGCCCCACCCGTAACCATGCAAGCTATCCAATCTTCATCTCTCCGGCCATCTCCGGTCGACCCATTTCTCAAAACCATACCCCAATTCACCAATGTGAAGCCATTGAGACCCAAAAGAATCACCTCTTTTATCTCAGCTTCATCCACTACAGTTTCAGCTCCCACTCGAGAGAAAGACCCAAAGAAACGTGTTGTTATAACTGGGATGGGTCTTGTTTCTGTCTTTGGGAACGATGTTGATGCTTATTATGATAAGTTATTGGCTGGTGAAAGTGGGATTACTCTAATTGATCGGTTTGATGCCTCTAAATTCCCTACTAGATTTGGTGGACAAATTAGAGGGTTTAAAGCTGATGGCTATATTGATGGTAAGAATGATAGAAGACTTGATGATTGTCTCAGATATTGCCTTGTTGCTGGGAAAAAAGCTCTGGAAAATGCGGATCTTGGTAGCGACAGAGATAAAAAGGTTTTTCGATTTCACATTTTAAGTTCTTGAAAATTGCTTTGTCTAGAGTTAGATAAAAATGGGGTTTGATGTGATATGTTTTTATTGGTATTTTGACTCATTATACAACAGCAATATACCTAGTGAAATTCTGCAGAGAATAGAATGTATGCAAGAGAATAGAATGTATACGGACCTTATCACTAACTCGTGAATGTAGAGGTTGAAAGTTCCTCAACGTAATGGGATTATATGGGGTTTGGCTGCTCATGTATGTAGAATTTTTTGTTACTTCGAACAAAGTTGCTTTATTGTTGCACTCCAGTTTAAGCTTTTGAATTTGGTTTCTGATTGTGTTGGTTGGTACTTTTACTCTGTCATTTGTGGAATAATGTAGGTTATGGGTGCTCAATTTGTTTATTTTATTTTGTACTTGGACTTGCTTGATGTCTTGGTTGGTAGTATTAACTCTTTTATGTTGTTATTGCTTTTGCTCTTTTCCCCCTTTTGAGATTTTTTTTTTTTTGAAATTTGATCAATAGCAAAACAAAATCATTTTGTTAACTAATATTTTGTGGTGGAATTAGAGAAGGTAACTAAATGGAGTAGAAGCGTCCATATCTAGCTTTTCTATAATATAAAAGATATATTTAGCTAATCCATGCCATCAACATTTACTGAATAATTAAGTAGATTCTATCTGATGGAAGGGACATCTCAAAGGTTTCTTTCAAGCAACAATAGAGTTTCTTGGTCTTGGAAAAAGATCTGGTTTAGCAAGGCTCCTTTGAAGGTCTCCTGCTTCTCTTGGATTGTGGCTAGGGAAGCTTGTCTCACTCATTCCAACCTTCAAAGAGGGGTTTTAGCTTTTCAATAGCCGCTTCAATGTGTGAGGAACACTATGAAGTTGTTGGACACCTATTCTTGCATTATAGAGTTACTAGTCAATTTTGATGCATGTTTTTGGCTATGTTTGGCATGTCTTGGACCATGCCAAGATCTATTTTTGAGCTATGCAATGCTGGAACATAGAGGGGTTGTGCAAGAAAGCACGAAAGACTTGGAATACCATCCATCAAGTCAATTGGTGGACTGTATGGCTTGAAAGAAATAGCGGAATTTTTCAAAGTCAACAGAAGGAACATACATAGGCTTAAACAAAGATGTATATTCTTGCTAGCTTTTTGGTGCAGTCTGGTCATTGTACATGATGAAGTTGCAATCCTAGATACAACAGAGAATTTGCACAATCTGGAATTACGTTTTGTGGTACTGGCTTAGTGCAAGTATTTATGAAATCCTTGTTCACTTATCCAAAAAAATAAAGAAGCATGGACCAAACTACTCAGGCTCAACAAGTTATGTTTAGTATAATATATATAACCTACAGATGATTCCAGCAACCCAAGGAGTAGGTATTGTCTGACAGATCTACTTTAGATTAAAAATATTACCTTGTTCGAACCTTTTGAGCAACAGTTAGATGTATCTTTTCATAGGTCTCTACGTCTTGAGCTATATGCTTATATTAAATTAAAGTCTTAAATTTATTTGTGAAAGACCAGAATGATATTATAACTCGTCAGCAGTCATACTGGATTTGTTCAATAATCAAATGTTAGCTACCTCCTTCTCAGTATGTAGAGGTTTGCCATACAAGCATCACATATCACATGTTGTTAACAACATTAATTGAGAATAAAGATTTCAGTGACCTCCTGGCATGATGGTCTTTGAAACTTTAGTTGCTGTTCAGACAATCTCCCACTGCGTGTATATGCTATGTGTAGTCCTACGACTACTTTAGATATGTTCTCATGTATTGGTAGTCGTCGATATCTCCCTTGATATGAACTTGTTGTCTCCATTGTTCATTCATCAGCCAATTGTAGCTATAGGTACTACATTTACCTCCACTATGTTGTTACCATAAAACTTGTTCTTGATTAGCAAACTAGGGCAGTGGGAGCCAAGATTGGAGCTGAGGCTCCAGTAGAGCTTCCTTATATTCATTATTCTCCAGTACTAACCTTTTTGGTAGTGGACCATATGTTTGCTAGTTAATTGGTGTTATTCTTTTCCATGAATCTCCCCCAAATTAGAACTTCACACTTATTTATCCTCCAGTTTAGCCTCTTCTCTTTTCTTGTATTTTTTTTTAAATATTTGAAATCAATGGAATATGGAATAAACCCCAGATGTTGTGATGTTGGTACTTCAGTTCAAGAACAAAATGCAATGAACCCTCTGGTCCCTTATCTTCTGAGTTTGTGCTTTGACATCTTGTTATTTCTTTTTCTGCCTAAGCTTTCTGTGAGTGGGTCAAAATAGTCTAAACTAATGGTCATGCAATGGAAGTTTGTCCGCTGTTGATTCTTTTAGTTACTGCATTTGAAGATCATGAGTCTTACTAGTGGACAAACCTTCTTTTTCTGGTTTCCTTTCTCTTTTCAACTAGGAAAGAATTTTAAGTTCTTTAGTTCTATTTTTACTGCAGATTGATAAGGAGAGAGCTGGTGTTTTGGTAGGAACAGGAATGGGTGGTCTTACAGTTTTCTCAGATGGCGTCCAAGCCTTAATCGAAAAGGGTCACAGGAAAATTACTCCATTTTTCATACCATATGCCATAACTAATATGGGTTCGGCCTTGCTTGCAATTGATGTTGGTTTCATGGGACCAAACTACTCAATTTCAACTGCTTGTGCTACCTCCAACTATTGTTTCTATGCTGCTGCAAATCACATTCGTCGAGGTGAAGCTGATTTGATGATAGCTGGTGGAACTGAGGCTGCCATAATTCCAATTGGGTTGGGAGGTTTTGTGGCATGCAGAGCTTTGTCTCAAAGAAATGATGATCCACAAACTGCTTCTAGACCATGGGACAAAGATAGAGACGGTTTTGTTATGGGAGAGGGAGCTGGAGTGTTGGTAAGTTTGCTGAAGTATTGATTGAAGTTTGATAACAAGAACATCCTCTAAGCTATCTATCTATGTTGGACCAATGTTTTGTGTTGTACATAGTACTATGTTTTTAACAATTGATGTTTCTTTCCTTCATGAACTAATTAAATATGATAAGAAATGAACCTTGGGCTTAACTCAACCCCAAGCTAGTTCATGAGGTGGGGATTGCCTATGACTATATTAGGAGACAACAACATATTTCCTCCAATATGGAACACTTCGCATAAACTTAAAAAAAAAGAAGAAGTTGTGAGTGCTCTTATATTGCATGTTTGAACACATTTTTGGACAAATACTGCCTTATCATATCACCCGTATATTACATGATCACCTTTGGGAATACATCATGACAATTGGATGGAGTTGTTGACAGGTGATGGAAAGTTTGGAGCATGCAATGAAACGAGGAGCACCCATAATTGCAGAATACTTGGGTGGTGCAGTAAATTGTGATGCTCATCACATGACTGACCCCAGAGCTGATGGACTTGGTGTTTCTTCATGTATCCTTAGTAGCCTTGAAGATGCTGGGGTGTCCCCAGAAGAGGTATTTTTGATTCTCTTCCTCCACACATTTGATGTTCTACTTTTGTTATGTCCACTCAATGGTCAAAGAAGAACACAGAGCTGCAGGAAAGAACAAATTGTTGTAGATTTAGACAATATATATTAGGTCATAATCTATTATCCTTCAGGCACTAAATCCAACATTTGTACTTCCGTATTCTCTACTTCATGAGCTATTCATCATTAAGTAAAGAGTAATGGACATAGAAAATGTATTGCTGACATCAATAATATGTTTTATCATGAGACATGGACCTTGTTTGAGGCTTTTACTTTGTATTGTTTTTCTCTTGGAAATGTAGGACTCAGTATTTCTATTGTATTTCTTGAATAGTCCGAAGAACACTTGTTGCATCTGAGCTTGTTCTAAATCTCCTTAGCAATATTTAGTGCCTTGTTTGTTAGATAAGTAAATTAAGGTTACTATATGGACTATATGGCGAAACCTTTGTGCAAAAATAGTATACAAAGTGAGCATTCTAACAAGAAAGTCAGAAATAGGGCCAAATGTAAAGAGCGCAAAGTTATACCAGAGAAGACCTAGGCATACAACATAGACAGGTGGCCCTATATGTGAAATGATGAATGGAGCAAAAAAGGAGAAAAGCTGCACACAACAAAGAATTTTGTGCTGGAGAAAGGACAAACCAAAATTTTCCTCTGTCCACTTTATGTGAAGAAGAGGATGCGAATGTGCATCCCTGAATTTTCTTCTCCCTCAAAGGTGCACCTATTCCTTTCCTTAAATTTGTATGTGTAATGACATTGTTGACCCTCATTCTATTCTTTTTTTTTAAATCATAGTTGTGTCTGGGCCAGCTTATGCATACCTCAACTAATTCCATATGTCCCTGCTACCTTTACCAACACAGGTACCAAATAACTCTGCCCATCAAGACTTAGGCAGATAGGAAGAACCACCTATCTATTGCCTCTAAACTCCAGGTTTTGGTAAAGGGGGCGCACTACACCCAACATGACCCAGTTAATTCCCTGCTCAATAATATTAGAGTCTACAGTAGCATTAGAGTAGTGAATTCCATAATTTGTTAACAAATTTGCAGTTCTTCACCAGCTTCTTACACGAACAATGAATAATACTATCTCTCTCTCTCTCTCTTGTTCAGGATTTAATTCCAGAGTAGATAGCCAGCTTCTTTACATCATAAAATAATAATCGATATAATCTCTACTTCTCTTGTTTAGGCTTGAATTCTGAGCAGCTGTTTGTTCAAACTATGCTACTTCCTAGATTTGTTGTCCCAACAGCTGCATGAGAGAGCCATTACTGACCCTTATCAAAGAAAACAATTGACAGAAAGACACATGCTTCCTCCCATCTTGGTGTCTCTTCCAGTATCTTGCAAATTCGGAGAATATATAACTGCCAGGAGTTCTTTTTACCACTTCGCCTCCCTGTGGAATTTCATCTTGAGTTTAAAAAAGGCAGGTAAACGTATTTCTCCTCCCTTTTCATCAGCTCACTCGTAAAAGAAGATACAATTAAGAGGAATTTGATGAATCCAGTCTTGAGGAATTATCTTCTCACTACGGATGACCCCTAATAAGGACATTTTTACGTTTCTCCACCATTTATCTAACATGGTTAGTAGATAACTTAGATATCCATAAATTCCTCCATAAAGCTATGCTAGAAAGGCTAGTGACATTTTGAGTTCTCTTGCATGTTGTCCCTCTCCTTAGATAGTTAGATATGTCCCTATCACCTTTCATAACAAAGCCTTCTTCTCTTCCCTGTTATCTCCAATGTCATTTCTCAAATAGAGCTTAATCAAAGCTCCTTAACATTTGTTATGATCCCCTGTTGTGGATCTAGTTATGGGACGCTGTAAGATGAAATCTGATGTTTTCGTTCTATGGCTTATGGTGCTGGTTCGTTAAGAGAGAACCTGCAATCTCTTGAGTTAAAGTACTCAGAAACTGAAACATTTTCTGCTTATTTTTCCATTGAATTACATTAGTGGATTAATCACCCACCTAATAACAAGGAAATAACTTTCTACTACTGCTGAAATGAGAGAATGGAGGAACAACTTCCTTACCACTAATAATTGCTACAAAGAAATAGGTAAGCTGTCCTCATTGCTTATAACTGCCACAGAGAAAATAGGAAAATATAATTAATAGCTGCTGCAGTAATCTATTTTCTGATTAAATTTTTCATGCGTAAACTGTTGGTAGACTAAAAGGGTGCTAATATTACTCCTCTCCTTCAAATTGCGCTTGTCCTCAAGCGCTAAATGTGGAAAATACTAATATTTCTCTCTTTTTCACCTAAATTTTCTATTCTCAATGAAATCAATCCAGAATACTTTCTTGCACTGATGGCCCCCTAGTGAATAGTTTGTCACAAGTGAAACAGCGTCTCTTAAGCCATCTTTTATCCATTTCAGAAATCTGGTCAATTTCTTCACGAATCTGGTGGGTTGTTGAGGTGAGCAATCTGTTGTCTTTGATCTTCTGGTATCGAACAATTGTGAACAAAGGGATTGTTTCTTGCATTGATAAAGTCGGGAAATACTCATCACCGTAGCCAAATCTGGAGGAATATGCAACTCTACCTCAATTTCTATATAATCAGCAAGACAACTTATATAAACTTCAATATTTTGCACTTGTGTAAGAGTACCAGCCCGACAGCCTGTGAAACCAATTGTTCAAACTTTTTTTTTTTAATCTACCAAAGATCCAATTTGGCATAACTTAGCCAATTCTCCCGTTTTGACTTTTAATTGGTGGTCCAAAACGAAGGTTGCATTGATGTTTAAACTCATCTCAAATGCATTGAGGCATATCTTTCTCTAGTTGAAGAAACCAGAGTTGTGCAATTCCTTCCAAATGAAAAGAAGCAAGTCCAATTTTTTCTTCTTCTGGTGTTTGCTGGTGCCAAAGAAATGCTCAACACCTGTTCAGCCATCCCAAGTGCTTATTACTGCTAAAGAGAAAACATGAGAACATAATTAGTTACCTTTATTAAAAAAAAAAACATGAAAACATAATTAAAAGCTGCTGAAGTAATGTACTTTCTGATTAAATTTTCCATGCATAAATTCTTGGTAGACTAAAAGGGTGCTAACAACATCCCTCACCCTCAAACCATCAACCTTAATAGATGTCATTCAACATTCACTCACTCAAAAAGATGATGAATTATCTGACATTGCTTTAAATCCCACCAAAGTGCTAGACACTTGTAGTGCTTATTTTCAGCACGTTGCATTGGATGAGAAAACTAAACTAAATTCTAAGGAAATATAAATATCTTGGTCAAGATATATATATATTTTTTAAATCTTGGTCTAGTGAAAAGAAATGACCCACATATCTTTATTGGAGAAGAAGTAAATGGATGTGTGGGAAGATGCTGTGACAGTTTTAACCAAGTACAGGGCGATAGGGTTATGGGAAGAACCACTAAGATTCAGAAATTATGCAGAATCAGCATCACAAAGAATCAATGTGTCATTTGGCAAACCATAAGTGAGCTTGAAAATGCAACTGTGGTTGCTTCCTTTTGCTCTAAATTC
>JBCEWC010011692.1:0-16468 GCA_038996855.1 Solanum aculeatissimum | reverse complement strand
AATTCACTTTCATTACTCTCATGCATACTTAACAAGAGTCAAATACATTTCATAACCATGCTTCATTGGGCTAAAAAAAGCCAAATACACTTTCATGTCAATCTTCATGCATAAGAGTAGCTCCATACTTGTCATATCATATTATATCATATTAGTGTAAACACCCATCGTTTCTCAAAGATCCATACCATAGACATTATGTGATCACATTCTTGTCATAACCCATACTTGTACAAAATCACAGTCATAAGCATATTTAGGACTTAACCCACATCATAACTTCCATGAAAATCCATTATCATGCATGCAATGCCATGAGTGATAATGAGAATAGCATGGATACTAGAATTCATACTTTAATTTCAATTCAAGAGTATTCCATAAGAAATTCAAGTTAAATCACTATTTAAATCATCATCAAAACACTACCCATGCATAGTTCAAGAGTAAAGGGACATGCATAATTTGACCTTCATCAATTCAAATGAAACTTCATAAAATCCAACTTAAATCAACTTTAAATCACCTAATTTCTACAACCCACAACTCAATTCAATTAAATATATCAAAATTTAAAGAGCCTAACATTAAAGAAAGCTTAATTTCATAATTTGAAGAAGAGGATTCATGGGTCTTCATGGATGAAAGGGTATCCATGAATCAATCCCACATACCTTGATATTAGCCAAAGAAATTGGATGATTTTGCAAAAAGGATGATTTTCCCCAAATTTCTTCAAGATTTCATCAATGGAGGTCAAGAGGATTGAGAGAATTTCAGTGAGGCTTGAGGATTGATAGAATGAATTAGAGAGGATTAAGGTTTTATTTAGGGAATTTAGGAGACCTTAGAAAGCCTAAAAGAAGCATAGGATTAAACCAAATTATGAATTAACCATTAATGAGACAGACTAGATCATAGAAATTAGGGCCTCACGGAGGCCACCAAGTGGCCATGAACTAGCTCACGGATCGTGGGCCAGTCTGTGAGACCACACTTGGTCTCGGCTTTGGCTTGAACTCTCGGGGGACTTTCTGGACCAACTCAGGAGGGGACTCATGGACCGTGTAGCTACACACGGACCGTGTACTGGTCCGTGGAGAATCACTTGGTCCGGAGTCCAGCCTCGAGCCTTGACCAACTCTCTGGAACACTTCACGGGACCCCCCACGGACCGTGAAGGCTCACATGAACCGTGAAATGGTCCGTGGAGTTCCACTTGGTCCGGGGCTTGGTCCCCACCTTAAGGAACCCACTGGAGCAACCCATGGGACCCACCACGGACCGTGAACCACCAAACGGTCCATGGTCCCTCACTTTACTCCATCCCGAATCCTTTTTCCAGCATACTTCCAAGTACGGGAAGTCTCACTGCAAATGCCATAACATTCACATCCGGACTCCAAATTGAGTGAAACTAGTTGCGTTGCGAAGATAACTCAAAGAGCTTCGATTTGATATATAACAGCCTACACTGTTCATCTCTTACCAAAAGACATGGCTTTTCAAAGTCAATGCTACCTAGCCGATCACACAATCTTCCACTAAAATCATTACTTTGAATTCGGCCACTTTAATACAATCCATGACTACCAAAATTCAACCATGACGAATCCAACACTAACCTTGACCAACCATTATGAAGTTCAAAATTTTTTGGGTCGTTATTGTTGGACCCTGGATGTATAGAATAATAAGAGTTGTGACCTTCACTCATGATCACCTCTCTGAGCCCATTGACATCAGGAACACATAACCAATCAAGATACAAAAGCACAACATCTCTCCTTTTGGATAAAACCCCAATCTTCTTTTCGGAAACTAACTTCTTTAATTCAACCAAAGACGGGTCTAAGTCTTGCTTTGCCTTGACATCCACACCCACAGAAGATTCGGCTCCATTTTGAACATGAATGCCACCATCAATAGAACCAGCCAATTTAACACCTAATCTAGCCAAATGGTGAGTATCTTTTACCAACTCTTTCTTCCCTTCACCAACATAAGACATAATTTCTATAGATAGTCTACTAAGAGCATCGACAACAATATTTGCCTTGTCGAGATGATATTGGACTCTCATGTCATAATCTTTGAGGACTTCTAACCATCTTCTCTGTCTCAAATTAAGA
This sequence comes from Solanum aculeatissimum, assembly GCA_038996855.1. NCBI lineage: Eukaryota > Viridiplantae > Streptophyta > Magnoliopsida > Solanales > Solanaceae > Solanum > Solanum aculeatissimum. The sequence goes on along the minus strand of JBCEWC010011692.1, from coordinate 14,336 downwards.
TTTATTTGGGTGAATACGTATTACAAGCTCTTATGATTGGTGAACAACTCAACATGAACCCCATATAAGTAATGCCTCCAAATCTTCAAAGCAAATACCATAGTCATCAATTCAATATTGTGAGTCAGGTAATTTTGTTTATGCACATTTAATTTTCTAGAGGCATAAGCTATCACCTTACCATGTTGCATGAGCAAATAAACCAACCCAATCTAAGAAGTAGCATAATACACCACAAATCCATCTAAGCCATCCGATTGAGTCAAAATCGGAGCCGATATAAGTCGATCCTTCAAAGTCTTAAAACTCTCCTCACATGTATCTGACCATACAAACTTGGCCTTTTTCTGATCAACCTAGTCAAAGGAGATGCAATGGATGATAAGTCCTTAACAAACCTTCGATAGTAGCCTGTCAACCCAAGAAAACTTCAAATATCAGAAGGAGTCAATTTCCTGGGCCAATTCTTCACGGCCTCAGTCTGCTTTAGATCAACCTTAATACCATTACTCGACATAATATGATCGAGAAAGGCCACTTCACCCAACCAAAACATACACTTGCTAAATTTGGCAAATAATTCCTTCTCTCTCAATGTATGAAGGACCAACCTCAAATGATGCACATGCTCTTGTTCACTTCGAGAGTAAATTAATAACCAGAGTATTAGTCAAGCAAAATAACATCACCAAGAACTCATAATGCATATAAATAGTTTGAAATGTCATCTTAAAGATGGCATACTCCCTTACTTTCAACTGATGATAGACAGAATAAAAGTCAATCTTTGAGAAATGGGTGGCATCCTACAACTGGTTAAACAAATTATTGATTTTGGGCAACAAATATTTGTTTTTAATGGTAACCTTATTCAATTGTTGATAGTCAATACGCATCCGAAGTGATCCATCCTTTTTCCTTCCAAACAACACCGAAGCACCCCAAGGCAAAATACTCAGCCTAATAAAGTCCTTCTCAAAAAGGTCCTTGAACTGGTCCTTTAACTCTTTCAACTCGGTCGGGGCCATGTGATAAGAAGGAATAGAAATAGGTCAAGTATCGGATATCATTAGAGTTAGCAAGACACGTTTCATAGCACGACATATGTTATTATATCCTCTCACTCATAGGTATGGTTCACAGCACACCCATGAATAAGACTATACTTGACGCGGCATGTTGGACTCCGAGGATCATTTATAAATCTAGTGCTCTGATACCATCTTTGTCATGACCCGAGCCTAGGGCCTAGGAGTTACATTGCAAATGGTAACTCAAGGGCCCCCAAATTAGCCTCAAAACATAAATTCACACATCATTGGTTTAGAAACGCATAAATAACATGTAAAACACATAATTGTAAGGGTCACGGGACTTTGGACTCAAGCTATGGAGATGTCATAGGGGTAAGGAGTTGCATGGATTCACATAACACATAGCAAATAAGAACTAAGTGATGGGTAAGTATGACTCACGCTATGGGCATAAGATGCGGTTTAGGAATTTCATCATCATCCCAAGCATAACATAATCATAGTCAAAGCATAATACATAGCCATAGCATCTCAAACAAACATATAATATGAGCATACAATAGAATCTGACATGTCCAACAATGCCTCTACATAAGATAGGTAGGGGCCACAACATGTCCCAGGCTCACCCTCAAGTCATAAGATAGAAAAGAAATAATGTAACATAAGGTAGAGGATGATGGATCTTTCTCTTTGAAAGAAGGGCTCACCATTAGAAACAACTCAAGATCACCAAGATAACTTTTCAAAGGTGTCTAGATATCATCTTCAGTCCCTACATGGTTATATAACATAGACAAAAGTGTATGTGTTAGTACATATAATGCACTAAGTATGTAGGCATGCAATGCATATGTACGGAGTAATATTCACCTTTTAATGCAATATGACAAGGGCACATATATATAGGAGGAAATATACAAGAAAGATCATAATATTAATATGCTGAGGAATCCATGATGCATGAAGGAAAAAGTATCATAGTCATAGTGGGGATGTGACCTCAACTGACACAAGATAGACCAAGCGAGCTACTACTTGGAATTGGAATACTTGCCAGGTAGATCCTAAGTCAATCCAAAAAGGGGAAACACAAGTCAATCCCAAGAAGGGAGAATCCCATGTTAGCACATGGCTATGGGAAAGAAGTAGGAACCCTTGGAGATAGTTCCTCCCGACATCCAATCCCCTCAGTGCTAAGTCACAACCCATGGGAATACATATATATATATACAAGCTTTCAAACGGAGGTTTGTCTTTCAAATCAATAGAATGCAAAGTTAGACTCAAAAGCCAAATCATATTTCAAGTCTTTTCATAATTAGGCTAAAAAGCCAAACAAGAGTTCAAGTCTTAAGTTTGAGGAATCAAAATGCATAAGATTAGCTCATTCAAAATAAGTAAAATATGGTGTAAACACCCAAGGTTGCTCAAGGAGCCATGTCAAGAGAAGATGTGATCACATTCTAGTCATATTCCATGTCGTTCAAGATCAATTCAAGTCAAGTAAAGGTGGGCTTAGCCCATAATAAGAGTTTTATCAAGATCAAGTTTCAAGTATGCATATTCCATGAGTGATGAGAGAAATGCATGGGAAATAGAGATTAAATGTTAAATCAATAATACAATATGAAATTCAGGTAAAATCCATGAGTAAATTTGCATTCAAATCATGATTTAGATTAATACAATATGAAATTCAAGTAAAATCCATGAGTAAATTGGCATTCAAATCACGATTTAGATTACCATTGCTTAAATCAAGCTTTCAAGGGACAATGCATATTCAAATCTTTATAATGTTCATACAATTCAATATGTTGGGGCTTAATTTACTTTAAAATATCAATTAAACAAAGCCGACAACTTATTTTTATCAAATAAACAATAATCTAAAAGACCCGAAATTAAAGTAAGCATAAATTTCATAAATTAAAGAGTAAAAGAGATTTGGGGTCTTCACGATTGAAAGGAGCCATGAATAAATTCCCACTTCCCTTGATTATCTAGAAACTTTAAGGAGAGAATGATTGGAGAAGAAGATTTCCTTGAATTCGCAAGTTGAATCTTCAAGCCTTACTTGAGAGGAGCTTTTAGGAGAGAGTGAAAAACAATCTAATTGTTTGGAATAAATTTGAATAGGAATGAAGGTGTATAGGATAAATCATATATTTAGGAGGGCTTAGGAAGACTAAAACAACCTTAGAGAATCACCAAAATTACAATTAAACTATTAATGAACGAACCCTTTAAAAACTGTCAGGGGTCATTTAGACAACCCACCACACAGACCATTTAAGGATACACAGGTCATGAACCCTTCTATGGAGAAACACTTAGAAAGATTTTCACTGATGAAGGTTTGAGATGATAATCCCATACTTAAAAAATTCTAACCCCGACGCTTTGACGAGCACCCTCACGGGCTGTGTGAAGGTTCATGAATTGTCCAGTGGTCCGTGTGGCTTACCTTGTTCATGAAGAAGATAAGTCTTGCATGAAAATTAGTCACACGAGCCGTCCAAGGCTCCACGGGCCATTTGGCCTCTCTTCAACATGATGCAAAGTTTTAGAACGATAATTTCTTACTTAGAATCAATCCTTGGGTCAAGACCTTCACGAAATACTTTGTTACGCCTTGTATTAAGTACCAAAAGACACCTACATGAGCCTTTTGATGGCTCACGACCTGTTTGGGGTCCTGTAGTTCCATGTCTTAGTCAAATATTTTCTAGAAAATTCCCTGCACAGACAGTCTTAATAAAAAGGCAATATGTTCTTCATCCGAACTTCAAATCAAGTGAAACCAAGTGCTTTCTAAATCTAACTCAAAGAGATTCAATTTGATAGGGCATGAACCTCCTAGTTAATACCGTGCTAAGAGATAAGGTCATTTAAAGTTAGTGCTTCAACAAATCTTCATGCAAAACTTATCCAAATTAGTTCCTTTGATCAAGACTTGACAAGTGAGGCCCAAACATTCATAAATCACTTAAGGTGAGTTGGAAACCAGTAAGTTAAGCATAGCTAAGTTTCTCAAAATTCCAAGTCGTTATAGCATCTCTCATATTGTGAGGGTTAGAAATCTAGAGTCTGAATTACCTACTCTTGAGTCAGTTCTGGAGGATAATGAGTTTTTAAATGTGTTTCTCGAAGATTTTCCTGGTATTCCTCTTGATAGAGAAGTGGATTTTTGCATAGATCTTCTTTTGGATACTCAACCTATTTCCATTCCTCCTTATCGTATGACCTCGACAGAGTTAAAGGTGTTGATGGATCAGTTGAAAGACTTCTTGAGAAAGGTTTTATTAGTCTAAGCATTTCACCTTGGGGTGCTCCTGTTTTGTTTGTGAGGAAGAAGGATGGTCATTTTGGATGTGTATTGACTGTCGACAATTGAACAAGGTAACCATAAATAATAAGTACCAGTTATCTAGAATAGCTGACTTATTTGATCAACTTCAAAGAGCCATTCATTTCTCAAAGATAGATCTTCATTCGGGCTATCATTAATTGAATATGAGGGAGTGTGATATTCCTAAGCCAACCTTCCAAACTAGGTATGGGCATTTTGAATTTGTGGTAATGTCATTTGGTTTGACCAATGCTCCATCTACGTTTATAGATCTTATAAATCGAGTGTTCAAGCCATTCCTTGATAGTTTTATGGTTGTCTTCATCGATGATATCCCGATTTACTTTTGAAGTAAGCAAGAGCGTATGGGTCACTTGAGGTTAGTTCTTCAGGTATTGATGGAGAAGCAATTATTTGCCAAGTTTAGTAAATGTGAGTTTTTGTTGGGAGAGGTGGCTTTTCTTGGCCATGTGGTGTTCAGTGATGGTATTAAGGTTGATCCCATGAAGACCGAAGCGGTAAAGAATTGTCCTAGACCATTGACCCCTTCTGATATTCAAAGTTACCTTTTGTTGGCTGGTTATTATCAGAGATTTTTTGAGTGTTTCTTATCGATTGCATCCTTATAGACTAAGTTGACTCAAAAGAAGGCCAAGTTTCTATGGTCGGATGAGTATGAGAAGAGTTTTCATACTTTGAAGGATCGACTCACATCGACTCTTAGTTTGACTCTACCAAATGGCTTAGATAGGTTTGTGGTATATTGTGATTCTTCTTGGATTAGATGGGTTGTGTGTTATGCAACAAGGTAAGATGATAGCTTAGGCATCGAGGCAATTGAAGGTGCATGAAAAAAAATAACCCAACTCATGATCTTGAATTGATGGAGGTAGTATTTACTTTAAAGATTTGGAGACACTACTTGTATGGGGTTCATGTTGATGTATTCACCAATCATAAGTGTTTGCAATATGTGCTTACCCAAAGAGATCTTAAACTAAGACAAAGGATATGGTTGGAGCTACTTAAGGAGTACGACATGAGTGTTCTATATCATACCGGCAAGGTGAATATTATTGTCGATAGTCTTAGTAGGCTATCCATGGGTAGTGTGTCTCATGATGATGAAGGATAGAAGGAGTTGGTAAAGGATGTGCACCATTTGGCTAGGTTGGTTGTTAGATTGGTTGACTCTGATGATGGTGGTATTCTTGTTTAAAATGGGTTTGAGTCTTCTGTGATTGTTGATGTCAAGGTAAAATAAGATTTAGATCCTTCTTTGGTTGAGTTGAAGAAGTTGGTTGCCAAAAAGAAGATAGAGGTTTTTACCCAAGGGGGAGATGGTGTACTCTGGTATCAAGATCGGTTGTCTATTCTGAATGTTAATGATCTTAGGGAGGTGAATATGAGTGTGGCCCATAACTCCCAATATTCTATTCATTCGGGGTCCACTAAGATGCATCGGGATTTGAGAGAAGTGTATTGGTGGCATGGTAGGAAGAAGGGCATATCCAAGTTTGTATCTGAGTGCCCGAGTTGTCAACAAGTGAAGGAAGAACGCCAAAGGTCTGGGGGGTTTAGCTCAAGACAATGCAATTCCTACTTGAAAGTGGGAAGATGTGAATATGGATTTTTGGTTAGGTTTCCCCATACCCAGAAGCAATTTGATTCTATTTGGGTTATTGTTTATTGAATGACCAAATTAGCTCACTTTGTGCTGGTTAAGACTACTTTCGATGTCGAAGATTATGCAAAGTTGTATATCCAAGAATTGGTTAGGCTGCATGGAGTGTTTATGTATATTATATCGGATCGTGGTACCAAATTTACTTATCAATTTTTGAGATCGTTTCAAAGAGGAATTGGCACTAAGGTTAATTGAGCACCGTCTTTCATCCTCAAACCGATGGGCAGGACGAGAGGACGATTCAAACATTGGAAGATATGTTGAGTCTTTGCATATTGGAATTTATTGGAAATTAGGATGATCATCTCCGCTTATCGAGTTTTCCTACCACCACTTTCGACATACATAGAGGGAATCAAAACCCGCAATAAAATACTTATTCATGCAATATAGGGTTTAAGCATCACTCTAAACATCTACCCACTAAATTTCAAACAAGATTTCAAGAATTAAAGCATGATTATCACATTCATAAACACTGAATATCTTTTCAATCAATGGCATCAATAAAAATAACTATAACAAGAGCCAAAACATACCCCTTCAATGGTGAGACACAATGAAATCCTCAAATATGCCTTAGAGATGAATATCCTCAACTTCTTTGTGAATATTTTTCAAACAAAAGCATAAAGAAGGGTTTAGTGTGCAAAGGGAGTGAAAAGGAGGAAAGATGGAAAGTGTAAGGACCAAGGCATTTCAAAAACCTTAAGTAGGTCGGTGAGCCATGCATGTTCGGTGATGCTTAACCATACTGCCTAGCACATTCAGCGTTGCACCAAGTGCGCTAGGGACCACCATTTTTAATAGTCTGCATACCTTTCCCTCATCCTTGAAATGCGGTGGAATTGACCATCTCTCATTGGTTTTAGTTATTAATCGAGTTTTCCTAAAGTTTGCAAAATTCGACAACACCTCAAGATTCACTAAACGACTCAAAAGGCAGTCAAAGTGATGGTTGCCTTTTTAAGTCAGTGATACGTCGATTGGTTCCATTGAGTGCCCTCTCAGCTTTCCACTCGAATTTTTCTCTTTTTCAAATCTGCACAATTCAACACCCATTATTCAAAGCTAAAAGCAATAAATACTTAACTTGGGTTGCCTCCCAAGCGATGCCTTAATTAACGTTGTGGCGTGACATAATTCCTCTTCTCAATCAAGTTACCTCCGATTGGATCATTATTGAAACTACCTTAGGATTATCTCTTTGCTTTAAATTTTTGTATATGTTGAACACTAATTCTTCATCATTCACTCTAAACTTAAGATCTCCACTCTCTACATCCAAAATAACTCATCGGGTGGCTAAGAACGACCTACCCAAGATAATTTGCACGTTTGTGTCCAACTCGCAATCCAAGATTACAAAATTCATAGGAAGAATGAATGTATCTTCTTTAACCAATGTATCATGTAAAATCCCCACTGGTTATTTAATAGATCGATCAACCATGAGTAGCTACATTATGGATGGTGAAGGGGTATCCAATCCCAATTCCTCAAATATGGCTAGGGGCATAAGGTTTATACTGGCTCCCAAGTCATATAGTACTTTGATAAATTTTGAGGCTCCTATGGTGAATGGAATGGTGAACACACCTGGGTCTTCTTTCTTCACTATCAGCTTTTGTGTTAAGATTGCACTACAAGTGTGAGTCACTTTGATTGTATCAAACTCAAAAATGCTTTTCTTCATGACCTACTCTTTCATGAATTTAGCATAACTTGAAATTACAATCAATGCTTCCACAAGTGGAACATTTATTGACAATGAGTTGAACGTAGAGAAGAACTTTTGAAACTTACATCCTTCTCTTTTTTTTTCAATTTCTGTGGAAATGGAGGATCAACCTTGACTTGAGGTGTTTTCAACCTCACAGCTAGACTTGAATTTTTTGAGAAAACTTTCTTAACATTCATAGCAATATCCCCACTCTTCTCTTCTTTCCTGCTCTCGGGATTCCCAAGAGCACCATCATTTTTAACATGAGTTCTATACTCATCAGCTTCAATAATAACCACACCTTTTTTCTTTTACTTTATTTAGGCCTTCTTCAACAATAAGCGATTGTCGTGGCCTTCAACCACTTTCCTACTACAAGTGTTATGGCTAAATATTGTTGATCATTCCCTTTTGGATTAGCCACTGTGTCTCTAGGTAGACCTCCTTTTGGACACTAATTTAGATGAGCTGATATGTTTCTAAGTTGAGTCTCCAGATGCTTAATGGACACCAAATGTGATATCACAGTTTGACCCAACTAAGATAAACAAGATTTCATCTCTTTCAGGACTTTATCAGAGGCTTCCACCTAGCTTAATATTTAGTGAGCATATCTTCAGTCTAAAGATTCTCTTTATTCACCACGGGGTCAGCAGTCTTCACCCTATCATGAGGTAGAATATACCTATCTCCCTTAGGGTTTCTCCAACCCCCAACTTGAGGTTTGTTAGCCCATGCATGATCCTACTATCTAGGGTTATTTTTCCAACCTTGATTCCCAGGTGGCCTTAGAAAAGCCGATAGAGAACCTACCATTTGGTTCCTCATCTAGTGTACCTCCTTGTTGTAACTTCCTTCAAATGGTGCACCATTAAACATCACATCTCCAGTAGCTCCCACAACATTCACACATTTACGATTTCCTCCCATGACATGCTTAGTCAAAAGATCAAGTTGAGTCAACATTTTGGCTATGTTATGATCCCTCTCTTGATCATTAACAAGTTGCTCCTTGGTTGGACCTCTGTGGATTTAAGGTACCATGCCATCTTTTGTGTACCATGCTAGGTTAATATTTGTCATACCATCTAGGAGGTTACAAACTTTAGTGAATGTTTGTCTCATTAGGCCTTTTCTTACTAACTGATCATCTACTCTTTTGTTCACCGTGTTGAGGCTTACATGGAAGTATTTCAAGAGCGGATGGTCAAAAACTCCATGGTTGGGACAATGGAGTAAGAGTTTCCGAAATCGCAGTCATGTTTCATGCAATGGCTCACCTTTTAACTTCTTGAAATTCTCAATACTTCTTCTCAACATTATCATCTTTCAGGGAGGGAAAAAGTCTTTCAAGGAATTTATTTTGTAGATCCTCCCATGAAGTAATATAATCACAAGATAGCTCAGTTAACCACCTCAATGCCTCTCTAGTGATGGAAAAAGGAAATAGCCTTAGTTGAAGGGCTTCCTGACTCACTACCTTGAAGTTGAATGGGAGGCACACATCAACAAAGTTCCTTAAGTGTTCATGAGGATCTTCGTAATCAACCCATCCAAATAATCCCTTTAGTTGAAGGTGTTGCAATATAGTACTTCTTACATGGAAATAAACTCCTCCGGACAATGGGGTAGTCAGATAGCACTGGTGCTCGCCACTTGATCCCAATTAACACCCTGCATATCGTTCATGTCTCCAACATTCTCACCATGGACACTTTCAACATCTTCCATTTTAACACCTATTTTTCTATAACAAAAAAATAATAAAATAGTAAAAACAACTCTATGTAGAAGAATAAAGCTCAATAAACACTTCCAATATAAAAACGACAATTTCTCAGCAACAATGCCATTTTTTATGTCACTCAACTTGGCTTCACAAAGGAAGCAGAGCGGTCATCATCAACATAATAACCCAACTTTAGAGGTTGGGGTCGATCTAATAGGAAATCATTGTTCTAGGTAGAAGAAGCTTGTTGGATTAAGTAATGTAGGATCTAGAGGGATGCAACATTTAAAGTAAACATTGAACTAAACAAATTCTAATGAAAGACTTAAACAACAATTAAGGAAAGATATTGGGGATTTGCAAATATGGGAATTGATCTACCAGTAGGGTCTAAATATTTGACTAATTGAGTTGATACTGAGTCAATAGGCTAGGTTTCTTATAACTCATATCGGATATGATACATGAGTGTTTGATATGAATTAACTAAGAAACCATATGCGGACCGCCAACGACACGCTTTGCCTAAGAAGTCTCAGCAAAAACCCTAATATTTTGGCCATTGAATCCATGGTTGTGGGCTTCAACTGAAATGCCAAGAGGTTTCCAGTCATTATCTCCATTCCATACTCTAATCATTCCGACTAATGCAACAATTAGAGATCTAGATTAACCCAAAGTTTTCAATCTTGAAATCATAGATTAAACATAGGAATGGATATAAATCCACTCAAATTAAATTCCGATAAGTCAAAATATCAAAGACCTAGTTGATAAATAAAAACCCATATCAATAGTACCCTCTCAACATAGGGGTTTTAGCAACACATGCTAGAAATTAAAGCTTTATTGCCAAACATAGCAGAAGTAGTCATGTGTAACAAGATTTATAGAAAGTAGTTGATTATCACCAACCAATATTCTTCAATTTTCTCCCCAAAAGATGCAAAACCCCAAATCCCCTTTATAATCTAAGAGGAAAGTTTTATGTACTACTACAAAAGATTAATTGTTCTAATATGGTATGGACTCTTCTTAATGTCCTTTCTAAAATTGCTTATATACTTTATGAAAATATGTGAAAGTTTGTGCTATAAAATTCCATTCGGCGATCAAGGCCGACCATTGTCGAGCACTCCAGCGATGCGTTGAATGTGCACTTGACCGCTTTCATTTGTATTATTATAAGTCTTCCTCTTCTGCAACATTAGGTGATGACTTTTTATTCCACTGATGCAATTCAGATATATGCCAAAATATCCATCACATCGCCTTCTTGTCAGTGTTTTGGGGATTTGAGTTCTACAACTTTAGAAGATCTCTTGTGCACTTCTGTGTTGCGCCGAACATTCTTTAGGATATCGAATCTAACTGCCTTCTTAACTTAATTTGTGACTTAGGTTGCTGTAATGATAGGCGATCTTTGGTAGTGTTCGGCGAATCTCTGAGTATGTTGGTGATACCACTTTTCTCTGCCTTTCTTCACTTTAGCTCCCTTTCAAAGATTTCACCATGTATTGTCTATTTGTGCACTTTGTTTCCCATTTCCTGTCATAGCACATGTATATTTGTTAGAATCTTGAAATAATAGCACACTAAGGGTAATGTTTCTTTGTAAGCCAACCCCAAATGAGTTCAAAATATGGACTCATCAATTATTGCATTAAATCATAAAATATCCTATGACATGACATGCTCATTGAACAGTATTACAATCAAGAATAAATGAATGATTGAAATGTGAGTTCTATAACCTAACTATGATTATGAGATTATGATAGCACATTAGTAGAGAAATAGACAAGACTTAGGCATTATTCTTATGATGATGATTAATGTTCTAAATGTTTATGGGATGTGTTAGTATAATACCTCTCAATATTAAGTGACAGTATGATTCATGCTTATGATTATTGTGTGAGAGTTTTAATTAGCATTGTGCAGACCTTGGGATGAATGCGGAAGATCGTCATTAGAAAAGGCATGAGACTGTTAGTAGAATACTATTGTCCCATAACTATGTTCCACCATAGGAAATAGGGGTCACACACTAGTATAGGTTGATTTCTAGACCACCCGTTATTAGAGGCCTGCTCACTAGTTAGCTTTAGTGGATCCACTAAGGCATCTTTGGAGTTCCTCTGGCAAGTGATCTCCCCTTTTTTTTAGTGTAGGGGAAACATCAAGACTCCATGGTTTATCTCACATGGTTTATGTCGATTAAAGGCTGCTCTCACATATGTTTATGGTCCCTTACTACCACTAATGACATATTTCATAAAGGTATATGATTTTACCTTCAAGTATGCAAGGTGTTCTACATTATGATTACTAATGTCTCAAACCTAATACGATGGCCCTTTCCTTAAAGAAATGTATTATTTTCCTAAAGGTATTACTATTTTACTTGTTTGTAGTAATGTATCATTACTCTAAGCTTAAGTATTTTATCATGCATTAAATTAAGTGTATGTTACTTACTTTCCACATGCATTATCTTATGTTTCATGGCTTAAGTGATGTTTTAAATGATCATATTATTTACTAGATCGTGACATGTACCCCATTGCATTGCATACCCATATACCAGTACATTCAAAGTACTAACACATACTTTTGCCTATATGATTTAACCATGTAGGGTACATCGCCCCTCCACCATGTGGCTAGCTTTAGATTGTTGAAGACGAGAGTTGGTTAGTCATCTATGTAAGGACCCTCAAGTTAGGAGACTAGAAAGTGAAGAAAAGTTGGGTTAGAAATGCTCAAGGGTAAATTCATGAAGCCAAGTTCACGGCCCGTGGTTTAAGCCACCAGTCGTACGCCAGTCTCATGGATGAAAGCCTCAGACATACTAAATTTTCCTAAGTACAAGATGATCCACAAAGACCATATATGGCTAGTGGAAGAAAAGACAGACCGTAAATCAAGCCATAGGTGTAAGTCCCAGATATGAAGAAAATTTGGAGTTTCTGTAAGGTAACCAATATGATGGCCCATAGAACTTTACACAGCATGTTGTTAGCCTTCATACATGGGGTCCAGAAAGTGGAAATTCTACTAAGTGTGGAAGTACTTCACGAGGCCATCCATAAATCACAGATTGAAGAAAGGCCTGTGGATAGGGGTTTCATGGATTGGTTATTGGTAACCAATTTTTGAAGATTAGAAAAGGAGAACAAGACGATGAAATCCACAATTCGTGAAGTGTACTAGTTTCATGGCATGAAAAAGGACGTAGCCAAGTTTGCGTCTGAGTGCCCGAGTTGTCAACAAGTGAAAGTAGAATTCTAAAGACCTGGTGGTTTAGCTCAAGACATTGTGATTCCTACTTGGAAGTGGGAAGATGTGAATATGGATTTTGTGGTTAGGTTGCCCCGTACCCAAAAGCATTTATATTCTATTTGCTTTATTCTTTATTGGATGACCAAATCTGCTCACTTTTTGCCCATTAAGACTACCATTGATGTTGAAGATTATGCAAAGTTGTATATCCGAGAATTGGTTAGGTTGCATGTCACGACTCGGAAGTGGGGTCTAGATGTGACATGGAGAAGAAGAACCCAAAATTCCTCGATCAAGCCATCATAGCATCATTACTCACATCATTGGTTTGGAAGCGCGGAAAAGTAAACACATAACACATAATTCTAATGGGAAGCAGGGATTTGGACTTAAGCTATGGAGATGTTGCCGGGAATGGGATGAACATGAATCACATAGCACATAACAAGTATTTCTAAGGGGTGGGTAAGTAGGACTCAAGCTATGGGGGCATACCGGGTTAGGGGACTTTCCACATAAGCACATTCCCAACATTCATAAGCCCATTAACATAATCATAAGCATAATCGGAACATCATTTCCATAAACAAATCCCAATAGTCATAATATCCCAATAAAATATAATACAACGTGCAAGCGTTTAGTAGGTCCAACGTAGCCTCTACATAAGATAGAGTGGGGCCTCGACATAGTTTGGGGCTCACCCTCAATACATAAAGTAAGGAAATAAATAATACAAGGAAGATAGAAAGTTGCTATTGCCCTTGAACAAAAGGGCTCACCACAAGCAAATAGTTTCAAGGATGTCACTCGTCATCCAACGAAAGATAGGAGCCATCACCGGTCCCTACATGGTTAGAACATGTAGATAAAAAGTATGGGTTAGCACCAAATATGTACTAAGTATGCGGTCATGCAATGCATATGACAATATAGTATGACCAAATGAGATGACAAGGGGACAAGTGATACAAAAGGAATGCACATAGCCAAAAGAGGAGTATAACATAACAATATTCCATGCCATGATGCATGAAATGTAACCTAAGATCATATCATAGCGGGGATGTGACCTCAACCAACAACAGAGGGATCCTGAGCGAGCTAATACTTGGATTCGAACTACTTCCCAGGTAGATCCCTAGTTGACCATTCAACAAGGGGATACATAACAAGTCAATCCCATATAGGTAGATATCCCATGTTGGCATATGGTTTGACGAAAAAGAGTATGGACCCTTGGAGATAGTCCACCCCGACTCCAATCCTTCGGTACTAAGCCTTATCCCACGGAAATACATATATATATCCATGCAGGACTTTCAAAATGGAGAGTTGACATTCTTTTCAAAACCATGCATCATTAGTCAAGCCAAAACATGATCAAATCCATATCCATACTTAGGCTAGAAAGCCAACAAGAATTTCCATAACCATTTCCATATAAATGCAATAGGAGTAGCTCATCTACATAGCTTATCATATCAAGCCTTCATAACATATCAAAGTGGTGCAAGCACCCA
>JBCEWC010011691.1:0-12500 GCA_038996855.1 Solanum aculeatissimum | reverse complement strand
TTAATTCTTCCATTTTGAATTATACTTGAACCAGAGACAGAAAACATTTTTTTGGTCAACAAATGATACATAGTGCGATATGGCCAGAACAAGTATGTATATAAGGTATGTATACAGTAAGAAAAAGTTACCTTGAAAACAGAGAGTCCAATCCCCAGATCTTCTTCCTATCTTTCCAGATCCAATCGGTTTATGTTTGTTAACATAACAAGAAAAAGAAAAGGTTAAAAATCCTTTATTTTTGCAACCCAATCGCTCTTTTGATTTTGGAATCCATTTTCTTTCTTTATCAGTATGCTCTTTCTTTTACACATCCATCTCTACTCTACCCTATCTATAATGGGTGAAGAATAGTTAGGATTCATTAAAAAAAGTAATTGATGATCCACTCACAGGAGAACCCTTTCCCGTATCAGGCACTAATCTATTTTTAACGTCTAATTAGATTAGATCAGGTAACCATTCAAATTAAGAACATAAGCTCGTCGCTTTTTCTTTGCCTAGAATTGGAGCCGTAAGACTCTATCCATTTATTCACTCGACCAAACGGTAAATGTGAATTCATTTTGTCCCCTTCCTAAAATCAAAGATTTTTGTACCGATCCAGTAAGGATGATTATTTTTAGAGTTCTACATTACTAATTAAATTAATATAATACGACATGCTATTTTTTCCATTCATTACCTTTCAGGATCAGTCGTGGTCTTATAGACTCTACCAAAAGTCTGGACGAATTCGTTGCTTCATCCAAATGTGTAAAAGATCATAGCCGCACTTAAAAGCCGAGTACTCTACCGTTGAGTTAGCAACCCAGATAAATATATATTAAATATGTATATAATGTGAATATTATATGTGAAGAGAAGAGTAGATATGATCGAAATCAAAATACAAATATATTTAAATTTTAAAATAAATTGATTGCACGATCCCACAAAAAAAATATTGAAATTTAATTAGCAACAAATTTGAAAAGAGAAAATCGACGATTCGATTAATTATTAATTAAAGTCTTATTAAATTCAAACAAATTAATATAAATAATATAATTAAACCGGGGCAGATCCGATTAAAATACAACAGATTTCCAGATAAAAAGCGATGTAAAAATTGACAGACCTTTATTTAAATTTAATTTTTTTTATCAATTCCAAAAATTTTTCATTCATTAATAATTGAAGTAAAGAACCAATATAACCAGTATAAATATGAGTGGGGATAAACAGATCCATTTATTTATGATCGAATTATATTTGTTCAATACACCATTGTCAATATGAATTGCATGTTGAAAAAAAAAACAAATCCAATTAATTGAATAAATCAAATCAAATAAAGCTTGTGTTGGATTGGCACGACATAAAATAAATTAAATAAGAAATGTGGAGAAAAAAATGAGGAAGAAGTGGAGAAATTTTCGGGTTTATTCAATCAATAGAAGTACAATAAGCAAGATTAACTTGTTTTGGTTGGTAAATTCCCAAAACAAGAAAAAAGTGTGTGAACAGAGAAATAAAAGGGCAAATGTTGAGTAAAAATTTATACAAAGCTGTATACTATATACTAGATACTAGGCACTGCCTTTATTTTGTATTTCCAAAATCTTTTGATTAATTCAAAGTTCTTTAGACAATTAATTCCGCTTTCTTAAAAATATCATGAACAGTTCTTGTGGGTTGAGCTCCTTTTTCAAGAAAATATAGAATAGCCGGAACATTTGAATAAGTTTGATTCTTTATCGGATCATAAAAACCCACTCTCCGAAGATCTCTTCCTTCTCTTCGGGATCGAACATCAATTGCAACGATTCGATAGATGGCTCATTGGGATAGATAAGCAAAGCCCCCCTCAGAAACGTATAGGAGGTTTTCTCCTCGTACGGCTCAAGCAAGAAAGAATGATTCTAAAACGATTGATTCAATTCGTTTTTTTTTATTTATTTTTTTTTTTTTATTAATTTATTATTATTATATATTATTATAATTATAATATAAATTATAATATAATATTTAAATTTTAAATAATATTTAATTTAAATATTAAAATAGATTATATTAATTTAATTTTTAGATTATATTTAAAAAACATAAAAAAAAAATAAAAAATAACTATAAATCTATAACTATGACTATAAATAATAAAATAAATAATATAAATATAATAAAATGATAAAATCAAAATAGACAAAATAAAATAATAATAAATAAAATATCAATAGTCATATCATAATATAGTGATAGTCATAATGAATGGTATAATGGCAAACTGATCCATAAATAAAATCATGAATTAAACTTGGAATTTTTTTATTTTTCCATAAAAAAATGAAACTTCATTCATTTGTACTCATAACTCAAGTTGGATAGTTCTGAAAGAATTCGAATAGAAATTCTTAGAATTTATTGAGTCGTCTGTAACCTTTTTTGTTTGTCTCATCTCAAATCTATTTGAATTTGAATTTTATTCCTTATTCTAATTCCTCATTTTGATCCAATTATTGAGACGATTGAAAATAGGGTTTCCTTGTTCCGGAATCCTTAATCTTTGCTTTGTTGAATCGTTGGGTTTAGACATTACTTCGGTGATTTTACTCCTTTAAAAACGGCAGCAACATACCCTTTCTTTCTATGGAAAATTTATATGAACGATTTATTCCCTTGTAATACACTTTTGATCAAAATAGTTTTCCCAATTCCAACAAGTTTGACTTTTTGATTTCAAATTGTTAGAATTTGAATCTTTCAATTTCTAACTAAATTGAAGATATATTTACAAAGTTGGTCCAGCTTATTGATTGGCATTAACCCTAGATTCTTTCCCTCGATATGATAAATGAATCATTACTTTCTACTCGAGCTTCATCGTGTGCTATTTACTTATTATTTACAACCCAACAAAATAGGGTTCCTAGTAGAACAGGACAAACCATGTCGAGCCAAGAGCATTCTCATTTCTGTAGAGAATGGTGGATGCGAGAATCCACATAAGTGATCACGTCCTTCAAGTCGCACGTTGCTTTCTACCACATCGTTTCAAACGAAGTTTTACCATAACATTCCTCTAATTTTGAACCGGGATGGAATTGATTCAATACGGAATCATGAATAGTCATTGGCTCAATCGGTACATTTTAGTACATACTTTTTTATTTTATTCATTTTCCTTTTATTTATGGATAAAAAAGTCTTTATCCTAAGAAATCTCAGCAAGAAAAGAATCCAATTTAACCCCCGTATTCTAGCCTATGAAGGAAACAAACCCATTTCTATTTTTTACAAAAAAATGAGGAAATCGCTTAAGACCCATTTACATCTTCAACAGATTGTTTGGAACGATCAGTCATGAAAAAAAAAGGATTCCATTTTTCTCAAAAAAAAAAAAATTTAGACCTAAAAAAAAAAATGGGTCTTTCATCTTTCATTACATTAAAATTCCGTTCCTGATTGGAACGGAATTTTTTATTAACCAAAAAAACTATAACTATTCCAATACCTAAAATTCCAATGAAAGAAGGGTCAGAAGTGTATTTTCTCAATAAAATTTATTTCTCACACTTCCATTTCTTCGAGTACCGAGGATTCATAAGAAATCGAGAAAGATGGTTTAGTTCAATTAAAGAATCTTATCTTGTACTTCAACACTATGACTGTAAATATGTTTTTCAATAATTACTGAATTTCATTTCTTCTTCAATCAAGCAGCACTCGCAATCATAAGCAAGTAGCTAATAATTTTTAGTAGATATCTCATTCATTAAAGTAAAGATAGATACGCGAATTTGACTATGTCCGATTGAATCATCAATGGTTTAATTGAAACCAGATATTTTGAGAAACCCATGCGGTTTAATTTAATGGGTGTGGAATGGAAAATATCTCATATATATAAGGTAAGATTAAATAAGGTAAGATTAAGGTCATTATTTTTTCAGATGAAAAAAAATCAGAACCAGAAGAGTATGATCTCTTTCCATATTCATCCATCATATGCAATGAACATTTGTTCCCAAGAGATGGATAATTATGTATATTTTTTTAATTAAAGAATAACAGATTTTTTCACTTAACCAAAAGGATTTCGTTGACTACGAAAATAGAACACAAGAAAATAGAACACAAACAATACATAATACATATGGGCATAGAACTCGGTCTTTTTTGCAAATTTTGCTTTACTTTACGTTTTTTTCATCAATCCCATTTTATTAGGTAAATTGAATAGAATATATAATTTCCTTCCCTGAGTCGCTACATTAACTTACAATTTTTTTATTCATTTGAACCGGATACAAAAGTAAATGGGTCAAAATATGTTTGATATTCCTATTTGTTTGAATTTTACTCCATCTCAGTTAGTTTTAGGGGCTTTAATTTAAAACCAGTGATAGAATTATCTCCAAAAACCTCTATTCTTTTGTTTAGTCTCTCCATAGACTGTGGAATACCCTATTTACTTACTTTAGGTAAATGGAGAGATTTTTCGCATTTTGATTCTGAAGAATTGATCTGGGACGGAAGGATTCGAACCTCCGAATAACGGAACCAAAACCCGCTGCCTTACCGCTTGGCCACGCCCCATTTAGATTTCTATTTGACACTAATAAACATTATTACCTTTTTGGGACATTCGTCAATTCCAGACTTAATTCCAGACAATATGACAATAAAAATAAATAAAATAAATACATATAGGATATCTTGTTATTCTTGCTGGTATTCGATACATATAGATATAGAATAAAAAATGCATTGATGATTACATATAATTCAATTAAGATATTGTATGAAAGTGTAATTCCTTGTATTCTCATTTGAAAATGTGAGGATTTTGGGTTTGGATTTTTTGGGGGGAGTTCAAATCAAAGAAAAGGAAGGATTTTTTACCTACCTTTTTTCTTAATTTTCCCTTATATCAATAATTCAATAAAAATTAAATTATCTACAAAAACAAATGTTTGTTTGTTATGCTTAATATCTTTTTTAGTTTTATCTGTATCTGTCTTAATTCTGCCCTTTCTTCAAGCAGTTTTTTCTTCGGGAAATTGCCCGAGGCTTATGCTCTTTTCAATCCAATCATAGACATTATGCCCGTCATACCTGTACTTTTCTTTCTCTTAGCCTTTGTTTGGCAAGCTGCTGTAAGTTTTCGATGAAGTTCTTAATCTTAATACTATACTGAAAATATTCATGATTTATTCGATAAAAAAATTCTATCAATTATTGATAAGATCATATGAGTCTTACATTAAAATCCTCTATTAAATTAAAAAATGGAAATTCTTGTATATTGGATAAGGGCAGCGATGAATTTTGATCAGTCCATTTTCCCTTTCATCCGCCCTTCCGGTGAGCAAGGACTTTATTAGATTAGGTTTTTCCACAATACCTAATTGTTAATATTACAATAACAATTTTGGTAACGAAAAAATCAGAATCTTAATTACAAATAAATTCATGAATTTTCAAAATTCATTTTTTTTAGATTTAGAAAAATTAAAAGAATTTGTTTTTTATTTTTTCATATTTTGGTGTCATGTCAAATCAAAATAGTACATGTATTACAACAAAACAAATGGATAATCTATTCCCTTTTACCCCCAAAATGATCTTATCTTGGAGATTGCGTAATGCTTACTCTTAAACTCTTCGTTTATACAGTAGTGATATTCTTTGTTTCTCTCTTTATTTTCGGATTCTTATCTAATGATCCAGGACGTAATCCTGGGCGCGAGGAATAAAAGACTAAGAGGTTTATTTTTCCTTGCTTTTTCTGAATATTTTTTTATGTACTCCATATATTCAACTATGATAAAAAAAAAAACAAAGGATCGAGATTTTTCGAATTCAAAAGTATCAAGTGACCAGAGAAAGTGGAGAGAGAGGGATTCGAACCCTCGGTACGAATAACTCGTACAACGGATTAGCAATCCGCCGCTTTAGTCCACTCAGCCATCTCTCCTAATTTTGAATTGGGATTCTTTATGTTTATGTGACACTTAAAGTAACGGTTGATTGATGAAAATCCGCCTTACCTTTTTTAATAATAATATTATATTACTATTACTTTTTAATATTTTAAACTTATTAATTTAAACTTATTACTTCTTAAATTTAATTTAAATTCCATTTGAATTATTAAATTGAATTAAATTATATTTAAATAATATATATTATATAATATATATTATTAATATATATTATATAAAAAATATATATTATATAAAATAATTAATATAATAAAATGATTAATAATAAATAAAATAATAATAAAAATGAATAAAATAATTAAAATTAATAATAAACAAAATAATAATAATATTATATTATAATATAAATATATTTTTATATATTAAATATTTATTTATATATTAAATTAAATAAAATATATATTATAATATTATAATATATAAAATATAAATATATAATAAATATATATTATAATATATAAATTATAATAAATGAAAATTAATAAAGATATATGTAAATAAATATGTGAAGTATAAGGTAAGGATATAAAAAAAATAAGGACATAAGATAAGGCTAAGTTATAAGATAAGGGTAAATAAGATACCTATGAATTTGACTTAACCAACAATTAAATTTTGATAACAATAATAATTCAAAACGGTCAAATAGAAAAATACCTTATTTTTATTTCATACAAAAATTTTTGTTTTATTTCCCCGGCCTGGCTAGTACTAGCTAGGCCATTACTTCAATTAATCATTCATAAATCCATTTTTTTTTATATTATATATGTATTTGAAATACAATTGTTATGTATTTGAATATGTATTTGAAATACAATTGTTATTGATTGAAGCAACAAAAATAACAAACAAACAAACAATAAGGGAATTTCTATTCCTATTCCATTCTTAGAGGTGTCATTTATTTTTTTTTTATGAATTTACTTACTGGTACTGGACTTGAATAAAAAAAAAAATAACTAAAAAAAGAACAAATCAAATGTAAAATTAAGAAAACAAATTCAAACAGAATTTACAATTTTTTTTTTGAATTCTCTTAATTTAATTAAACTTTCTTAATTACTTAACTCATTAAATTTAAATTAAAACTTAACTTATTAAATTTATATTTTTTAATATTTAATGATATTAAAATGGAATTTATTTATTTAAATTTTTTGAATTTATTTACATTTACAACATTATTATCATTATATTATCTATCATTACATTAGATATTATTTATTAATATTATTAATAAATAATATTTTAATAAATAAATTAAATTAATAAATTATTAAATAGAATATATATTAAATAGAATATATAATTTAAATAGACATAGAATATAAATATAATTAAATATAATATTATATAATATTAAATATAATCAAAAAAAAAAAATATAATATAATAAATATAAAATAAATATTAAAATATTATATTATTAAAATAATATTCTTAAATTAAATATAATATAATCTATAAAATAGAATCTATAAATAGAATATTATATTAAACTAATTAAATATTATTAATATTAAAATTAAACTAACATTAAAATTAAACTAACTAAATAAATAAAATAAATTAAATGAATAAAATATTAAATGAATATTAAATTTAACTTAACTTACTTAACTTATTTACTTTTACTTGTTAAAGTAACAAACTTTGTTTGATTTGAAGACTTAAGTAAGATTCATCTAATTGACCCAAATTTATAAGATCTGGCACCCAAAAAAGAAATAAAAAAATAAAATAAAAGTGGAATTCCGAATTCTTGTAGAATTATTTTTTATGTCCAACTTCAATAGCTCCTTCAAGTCAGAATTATCAGTAACGACTCACCATGAAATGAAAAGTATAACTCATTATTTTATAGTTAAATAAACTTTATTCAGCTATTTGGGATTTTATCAAGTCCCTTCCCTGTCAAGACAAATATGTGTCAAGATTCCAATTTTCATCATTCTGATGCTATCTTTATTATGTCTCACTCCTTTGTTCGACAAATAGCTCATTAATATACAATAATGAAATTGTAGCGGGTATAGTTTAGTGGTAAAAGTGTGATTCGTCCTATTAACAACTTAAATAGTTAAAGGGTCTTTCAGTTAATATTCCAATAAGAAACTTTATTTCTTAAAAAAGGGTTAATCCTTTACCTCTTAATGTTACGTTTGAGGAAAAATATAAATTCTCGTGATTTGTATCCAAAGGCCAGTCATTTTTTAATTGACTAAAAAACATTGGATCATATGGAATCGCGAAGCATAATTTTTTTGAGTTGATTCAACTCTTCCAATTGAATGAGTATGAGTAAAGGGATCCATGGATGAGAAAATAAAAAGTTTTTTTCTAATCGTAACTAAATCTTCAATTTTTGTATTAAAAAGGGGATTGAAGCCAAATAGCTAGAAAATGGTGGCTTTGGTTTACTAGAGCCATCGACATATTGTTTCAGCTCGGTAGAAACAAAATTCTTTTTTTCCTCAGGATTCCACGAGTCGAAATAAGGAACGAAGTAACTAGACAGATTTGGTAGAATTTTCCTCTTCTAGAAGGATCATCTATAAAGCGAGTAAAAAAAGCTGACATGGATGTTATGGATCTCATTTTTCAGATTTATGATGACTCCCTTTTCATACAGCATAATTTTTTTTATGTTTTTTCTTCTTGTATGCCTTAGATCTGGGAACACATTGATCTTCCATAAAGGAGCCGAATGAAACAAAAATTTCATGTTCGGTTCTGAATTAGAGACGTTAAAAACGATCAACCAACGTCGACTATAACCCCTAGCCTTCCAAGCTAACGATGCGGGTTCGATTCCCGCTACCCGCTCTATCTTTTATATATACATCCTTTTATATATACATCCATCATTGATTCAGATAGGCATTCTTATTTGCTTTGCCAAAATCTTCCACATGCAATCCAATTCTTGTTTTATTTTTATTTTAATCCGGATAAGAAAAAAAAAAAGAAAACAGGAATGAAAAGCAGCGTCCATTGTCTAATGGATAGGACAGAGGTCTTCTAAACCTTTGGTATAGGTTCAAGTCCTATTGGACGCAATTTATTTCCATCTATTTTTTTTTTTAGATTGTTATGCCAAAAACTTATTTATTTGGTTGAATAAAAATTCGAATCAGAGACATTTCTCAATGATTACTCTTGTACTAAGAATAAGAGTAATAGAAAAAGAGTCATAATTTTAGGTTTGCTCCTGAAGTAGAAACAATTCGATCTGTTCCTGAATAGCCTCCTTCAAAAGGGCTTCCGCTTCCTCGGTGAATGTCTTGGTGGAAGATATAATTTCTTGGAACTGAGGTTTATTCTTTTTTAAGTAGGTACGTAACTGAACGAGAAATTTCTTTACCTGTCCAATTTCTAACGGATCAAGATATCCATTTGCTCCGGTATAAATAGTAACTATCTGCTCTTCCACCGTGAGAGGGTCCGATTGGGATTGTTTAAGCAACTCGCGTAATCGTTGGCCTCTTGCCAATTGATTCTGAGTAGCTTTATCAAGATCAGAAGCGAATTGCGCAAAGGCTTCTAATTCTGCGAATTGAGCTAGTTCCAGTTTTAATTTGCCGGCTACTTGTTTCATGGCTTTAATTTGAGCCGCAGATCCTACTCTAGAGACGGAAATACCCACATTAATAGCAGGTCGTATTCCAGCATTGAACAGATCAGCGGATAAGAATATTTGTCCATCTGTAATGGAAATGACATTAGTAGGAATATAAGCTGAAACGTCTCCCGATTGAGTCTCAACTATTGGTAAAGCAGTCATACTTCCTTCACCCAAACTAGAATTTAATTTAGCAGCTCTTTCCAAAAGGCGTGAATGCAAATAAAAAACATCTCCTGGATAAGCTTCACGACCTGGAGGTCTTCTTAATAGAAGAGACATTTGGCGATAAGCTTGTGCCTGTTTGGAGGGATCATCATAAATTATTGAAGTATGTTGTCCGCGGTACATAAAATATTCAGCCAAAGATGCTCCTGTATAAGGAGCGAGGTATTGTAATGTAGCAGGTGAATCTGCCGTTTCCGCTACTACAATAGTGTATTCCATAGCCCCTCGTTCCTGGAAAGTAGTCACTACTTGAGCTACGGAAGATGCTTTTTGACCAATAGCTACATAAACACATATTACATTTTGACCTTTTTGATTTAGAATCGTATCTGTAGCTACTGCTGTTTTACCAGTCTGTCTATCCCCAATAATTAATTCTCGCTGACCGCGTCCTATAGGTATCATCGAATCAATAGCAATAAGCCCTGTTTGAAGAGGCTCATATACGGAACGTCTAGAAATAATACCTGGAGCGGGAGATTCAATTAAGCGAGATTCAGAAGCTGAAATTTCCCCTCTTCCATCAATAGGTTTCGCTAGAGCATTTATAACACGACCCAAATAAGCCTCACTTACCGGTATCTGAGCAATTTTTCCTGTTGCTTTTACAGAACTTCCCTCTTGTATCATCAAACCATCGCCCATTAACACAACGCCGACATTATTTGATTCCAAATTCAAAGCAATACCTATTGTACCCTCTTCAAATTCTACTAATTCACCTGCCATTACTTCATCAAGACCATGAATACGAGCAATTCCGTCACCCACTTGAAGTACGGTGCCAGTATTCACAACCTTTACTTCTCTATTATATTGTTCAATACGTTCGCGTATAATATTACTAATTTCGTCGGCTCGAATGGTTACCATTAGCGTCTATTAATTCTTTTTCGGAAGCAAAGGAAAAAAAATAATGCCTAAATTCTAAACTAAAATAGAAGGACTATTCTTCCATAGCCCCGAGAATGCCAATATTAGCACTGATGGTACGAAAATGTAACTCACTATTCAAACAACTGTTCAGAGTACCTAGAGCTCCTTGTAAGGCTTGTTGGAAAACTCGTTGTCGGACTTGATTAATCGCTCTTTGTTGTTCAAAATGAAGGGTTTCGTTTTTGTAATTTTCTAATCGTTCCAAACTATCACAAGTGGCATTAATCAAATTTTCTTTTTCTCGTTCTATCTCGGAATATCCATTCACTCGATATTCATTTGCTTCCGTTTCCACTTTACGTAAACGTGCCCGGGCTTTTTCGAGCTGCTCGATAGCTCCTTTACGTAATTCTTCTGAATTTCGAATAGTACTCAAGATCCTCTGTTTTCGATTATCTAATAAATCATTTAATGAAAGTAGATTTTGTTACCATTAATTTCACAACTTACATGATCTCTTCCCGAACCAAACATGAACCTTTCGATTCATTTGGCTCTCACGCTTCATTTTTTAATTTATAGGCATTCCATATATTTTAATGTAATGAGCCTACCCTCTCTTTTCTGTTCGTATTCAAAGATATCAAAAATTATCTTATACAAGACCAGAGTTTATTCGGAGGACTCTTCTGACCAGACAAAAAATCTATAATTGCCAGCAAAGTTGTTTCTTTATTTTTTATTTGTTATTTTTTTTATTTAATTATTTTTTAGATTTCGTTTTTTAGTTTTATTTATTCAATATTCTAATATTCAAATCCAAAAATTCTCATTCTATACATAGGTTGTCAATTCAGCATTGGATAAAAAAAGGGGTGCCTTTTTCCTTAGGAAATGGTTCCAATTATTTTATCGATATGAGTGTTTTATATCGGATAAATTAGCAACTATGCATTTTTTATTTTTAAACCATTTTAGTACTAACATAGTGGTAGAAAGAGTACCATGTTTATTGTGCCTGGACTTCAAACAGTTTAGCTTTAACCATGTTAATAGTCTCACATTATTGGTTGATAGAGAGAATCAAAGTCATTTTACCAATGAATTACGAAATGCTATGGTTCTTACATATGATTACTTAATTTATTCAGAAGTAATTCGTCGAGATCATGCACATTTTGTATCCTATTTATTTTATCCTTTTTATATATATTTATATATATATAATAAAAATAAAATAATAAAAAAAAAAATAAAGTGCAGCCGGTCGGATCCAACCTATTTTTGAAATACACAACTCGCACACACTCCCTTTCCAAAATAAATCAATACACCAAGTACTACGCTTAGATTTATTGGATTTGTTGCTAAAATATCGGTATTAAACCCCAAACCCCCGGCGGATGGCCAGTGGCCCAAGGAAACGAAAGAATCGGTTACACTTTTCATATACTCTCCTCTTATAAATAGGACTAACAAAGAACAGAGTTCTTTTTGTATCACTTCGCCCTCCCCTTTTTGGTTGATTTCCTTTTTTTATTTTATGGGATTTTTTAATGGGAATAGATTTAATCTATTAATTTAAATTATTTGATTTAATTTAGTTACTATTTTTAATTATTTTAATTAAATCTTATTATTTTATTCTATTCTAATTAAAGTTAAGTTAAAGTTTCCAAGAAGATACTTATTGGGTTGGGTTCGGTCCTGGGTATTATGCCAATTGCAAAATACCTCGTTTGTTGCATTGCAACGCATCCTAAAAAAGGTTTACATTATACTAA
>JBCEWC010011690.1:0-16469 GCA_038996855.1 Solanum aculeatissimum | reverse complement strand
GATTATGCTGCCAAGGAGAAGCAGATGAAAGCCTTAAACAAGCTTTATAATGACCACATCGATATTGGTACAACAAAGTTTGCTCTTTACTATAAACAATGGCTCAAGGTTGGTGCCCAAGCCCCTGCTGTGCCTTCTGTACCTTTGCCTTCTAAAGTGGGATATTCGACTTCAAGAAGACGGTCTAGGGATTCTATCACTTCCAATTCCTCCGTCAAGAACAACTCATTGTAAGTTTGCATATTTTGAATTACAACTCATGGTATAACTATTCTTTTTAATGTACTATGCTTCCTCGGATAGTTTTGAGCTTGAATTTGTTTTTGTTATCCTGAAGATATCGTGCTGTTTTTGGCCCAATCACGGAGAGGAAATCCATGGATGCTGCAAGAAATGGAATTTGGGACTATGCAGAAGAGGAAGAAAACGAGAAGATCTCAGCCATTGGAGATGATTTCAAGCAAGTGAATTATACTCCAGTGAGTGACCTTAGAATACTTTACATATTACCTTGTTGATTCTTGAAAGGGTATATGATGAGAATTCTAATTAAATTCTTGACTTGGGCAGGAAAAAACAGTGGTTCATCGAAGATCATCGAGTCAAAGTAACAGTATCCCAAAACATGATCAATCGGATCATACTCATAAAAAATCAGACCGCTTCCCGTTTTTCAGTTGTCAAAGTGAGCCTGTGGAGTGCTTGAGAGAAGGAAACAATAAGATTGGCAGTGCTTCTATCCGAAAGGAAGAAAAAATCATTCCTTCTGTTTCAAATGATATAAGTAGAGCTATCTTTGCGATTTGCTCCTCACATAGCTTAAATGAATGTGAACTGGCCATTCGTTTGGTGGTAAAATCTTGGCTTGATTCTCATGGAGATCCTGAGATTGTAAAGAGATTGTCTACAACTCCGGTGATCGAAGGAATAATGAACGTTTTGTTTGCATCAGAAGATGATGAGATCTTGGAACTAGCTATCTCAATCTTAGCAGAACTAGTAACTAGGAAAGAGACGAACGGGCAAATCATTCTGAATTCAGATTCACAGCTTGATATTTTCTTGAGACTGTTGAGAAGTAGCAGTCTGTTTCTCAAGGCTGCAATTCTACTTTACCTAGTGCAACCAAAGGCGAAACAGATGATATCAATTGAGTGGATTCCATTAGTACTTCGAGTTTTGGAATTCGCGGATCAGTTGCAGACGTTATTCACAGTTCAACGTAGTCCTCAAGAGGCAGCATATTACTTGCTTGATCAACTTCTTACTGGTTTTGATGAAGACAAGAATTTTGAAAATTGTAGGCAAGTCATTTCACTTGGGGGATTAAGCTTATTGCTCAGAAGAGTTGAAACAGGAGATGTATCAGAAAAGAGTAAAGTGGCTTCTGTAATGTACTATTGTGTTCAATCTGATGGAAGCTGCAGGCATTACCTGGCGAAGAACTTGAATAAAGATTGTCTTCTTCCCCTTCTGTTGCTTCAGAACCAGCAGAATGCTCGGGGACATGTTTTTGCATTTCTCACAGAGCTTCTCTGCATTGACAAGTAAGGTTTTCTTCTTTAGCTCTCTTATGCAATCTTCTTCTTTTATCTTGCATCTAAATGAACAAGTAATTTTGCATGAAACAACAGGCAAATTCAAAGAATAGAATTCTTACGCGGACTATTAAGTGGATGGGGAATGGTGAACACTTTACACATTTTGCTGCTCTATCTCCAGAGAGCTCCACAAGAAGAACGCCCCATTATCTCTGCCATATTGTTACAGCTTGATCTTTTGGTAAGTCCGTTTTCATTATAGTCTTCTACGACTCAAAAAATAACTCAGAAGAGGAAAAGAGAATCTTCGTATTCATAAAAAGAAATCCTCATTTAGCTGCAGTCATGCTGCAGGGAGATCCGAACGAGTGCAGTGTGTACAGAGAAGAAGTAATAGAAGAAATAATAAAAGCCTTGGACTGTCAAGTATTCAATGAAAAAGTCCAGATACAATCAGCCAGAGCTCTACTTATACTAGGGAGTTGTTTTTCCTATGCTGGAGAACCAGTAGTGGAGCAATGTCTGTTAAAAGAAGCTGGCTATGACGAAAACAATGGGGATTCTTATCTTGGCAAAAACTTCATCCTAAACAGTCACACAAACCTGGTAAATTTCCCTTCTCATGACCCTTTTTTTCCTGTTGAACTTTAACCAAAACTCGAATTCACCTCGTCCTTCAACTGAGTTTCAGAATGAAGAGGAGGAGGCAACAAGAAATTGGCAAAGGAAAACAGCAATAGTGTTGCTTAACAGTGGAAATAAGAGGCTATTATCTGGTCTTGTAGATTCAATAGCCAATGGAATTCCCTGTTTAGGAAGAGCAAGCCTAGTTACTGTCACCTGGATGAGCAATTTTTTCTGTTTCATTGAGGATAAAGGAGTTCAGTCTTTAGTATATGCAGAGCTGATCTCCGAGTTGATGAAGTTATTGAAATGCAATAATGCTATAGAGGAAAGAGTTCTTGCTTCACTTTCGTTACTCAAACTGGCAAACAATTCAGGTATGGGATTTTTCAAGCCTCGATAAACTTGTATGGTCTACCATTAGAGAAAAGTTAACTTGTTACTTCCATAATACCTGATCAAACTTTTATCACCAAAAAGACAGCACATCTTTGAACTTTTTTCAGAAAGTTTTGGTCTGTTATTTTTTTCAGATTATTTGGCAAAATTGTCTCCATTGGATAAAGAGCTCATAAATGATCTGCATAAACTCTCAGAAGTAACATGGACGGCTAAGGAACTTATTTCAATTATTTCAAGCAGCTCAAGGCGTCAGCAGCTTAATGTACCTTAACAATTTGGTTTTCTTCAGTACCTTAGTCATTCTACCTTGTACATGTCCATGAAGCTAAGCACAGGATGTCTATATATTAGCCCTTCTTGGAGATAATTTTAGTAATAAGTAAGGCTATTTCTCAACCCTGATACGTCTTCTTCTTCTTCTTTCTTGAGTAATTCATAAATAACTTCAATCCATTGCAAAACGAGTATTGCCAAAGACTATGGACACAGATAATGCCTCTAATTCTACAATAGACAAAAGCAACAATTACTATGTCTCTACAATATTTGTTGCAAAACTTGAAAACAGCATTGTAAAGTGAGGATTTCAAGATTATATGGGGATAAAACATTGAACTCTGTTCCTCGAGAGTATTTAGTTTTTCTTGTTGAAAATTTTAATAAAGAGCATAGATTAGTAAAAACTGAATGCATGAAACTTTAAAGAATCATATGTTTTGTCGAAGTTTTTTTTTCCCTCAGTAAAAAAACCTCAATAAAACATATGATTCAAAGCTCAGTCTATCAAAGATCAATTTGTTCTTCTTTACATCCTTCCACAGAAAAACATCCTTTTATTTTGGCAAAAGTGACTACTATGCTGTATAATAATTCCTTTGAATTGTGTTCCAAATTGTTCGAAATCTCATTTAATAGTTAAATAGGCATCCGTACCAGATGAACCAAAAAGTCCTCTGGCGTGTAATCTCCATTTTAGAATTTGAAGATACTACTATAGAAGGCCAACCACTGGGTGGTCACTCAAGTCTATTTTCCCAGTAGCTCCATAAGGAAAAAACACGAAGAGAGACGCAAACCACATTGAATAAAGAGACATCAAGTAGCTCAAAGGCAAATACATTAAAAGAAATTCAACTTTTGTCTCACAATACATAACTAAAAACATCACACAATTTAAAGCAGATACACACTCCAGAGACCCCAAAGTAAATAAAACATAATCAAACGTCAAACCATTAAGACATCAATGGACAAACTCACTCCCTAGAAAAGTGAGCACCACAGAAAATAAATGAGGCATGATATCCCACTAGATTCACCCACAAACTCCTTCACTAAGTCCGAAAGGAAGGAGGTTCAAGTGCATTTGGGAATGGTATCTCCAAAATGTAGACAACCATCTCCTCCCCAATGTGGGAATTGTGAAGGAGATCAAAACGCTGAGGGGTCTGTTATCAAACAAAAAACATTATGTTCTCCAAATTAGGCTGCAGCTTATAAAATTCTTGTTCAAATGAGGCAGCTGAAGAAGATGATGAC
This sequence comes from Solanum aculeatissimum, assembly GCA_038996855.1. Taxonomy (NCBI): domain Eukaryota; kingdom Viridiplantae; phylum Streptophyta; class Magnoliopsida; order Solanales; family Solanaceae; genus Solanum; species Solanum aculeatissimum. The sequence continues at coordinate 12,363 of JBCEWC010011690.1, read as the reverse complement.
GAAGAAGCTGCAATAGATGAATTAGACTTCATCTCCGCAAGCACCTCTTGGAACATCCGTCCCCTGTAGGCAACAAGGTCTGCATAGTAAACTGGTGGAACAAGTGAAACAGGTTTAGAGCACCGCGCAAAAGTGAAGCACATGTTGTATATAAGCTGTTGTAAGCTGTGAGAACTGAAATGATTATCATCCCATAGAACATGATAGTGAGTTGGCTTGCTAGTACCTAACTGTCCATAGTGGCTGCAGAGATAGAAGTCAAACTCAGACGGATGAACAATTTGTGTATCCACAACAGTACCCGGACGCATATTGCCAGTCTCAGGAAATCGTCGTGTATGGTGTCTCTTCTGAGCCAATGGGTCACTCTCAGGAAATAGTCGTGTATGGTGTCTCTTCTGAGCCACAACAAGAGTGATTGCCGGTTGATAGCGATCGGTTCTTATTTTGTCTGCCAAATCAAGCAACTCTTCGTTGAGCACCATATCAAACTGACTCTCACTCACACCATCACGGAAAACAACAATTTTGTTTGGTTTAACCGAGTTGAGTAGAGCATAAGTATCAACTAGGTCTGCGCACATGCTTCCAAAATTCAGAATCTTCTCAGTTCTGTGGTCCTGAGGACAAACTCTAGCAGCATATTTATTAGCAGCTGGCCAGTTGACGGTGGCAACAACAGCTGCTATGGATGGACATGTCACATTCCTTGCAGCAGGATGATTGACATCAGCTCCAATGAACATGACATTGTCTTCACTTCCGAAATTAGGGAGTCTTTCCATAAGTTCCATATTGCTGCCTCCAAGTTTTGCATTGATCTTCATACAGAGGCTTGCAAGATATTGATCCTGTCCCTTGTTGGCATTACGAGACAAGCAACACTGGGTAACAACGCCAATTTTTGTCTCAGATACCCATTTAAGATATTTGTACCCATCATGCTTTGATGTCATAACACAAACTATCATTTGAAGTTTACCCGTGATTTTCTGGCCAGCTTCAGCAACCACAGCTTTGAGGAGATTTTCAACCTTACCAACTGCAGAGAGTTCATGCATGCCAGTGAAACGTTCTACAGTTGGTTCTTCCATATTAATACTCAAGTTTGTGCACCGATCTATCAATCTGATGACAAATGGTTTAATATCCAGCCTTAACTTGGAATCACGTTCCTCGGAGCTAAAATCTATCAAAGCCCATCGTTGAAGTGCCTTGCCTTCCACCACTGATTTCCCAACAAGGTTCCACTCGCATTTATCATTAACAGGAACTCGACTTTGACCGCCTAGCTTCAAATCAGGAGGAGGAAGAATACGGCCTGAAACACGGGTCATGTTCCTATCAACTCCAATTTCCAAATTGCGGGTGACAGCCCTACAATAATCAATTGAAAATTAGAAGGGGAAAAAGAAAGTCCATAACAAAAGATGCTAATAAAATATATCAGTACATCGTTAACAAATTGATGACACAAACAATAACTTACCCATTGAGATCCCACAAGTGCAATAATCAAGTGAAAATTAAAAAGAAAAAAAATTGTAACAAAAGATGCTCATAGCATGTACAGTATCATCAATAAGTTCATGATGGCATTGGACAAATTGACGAAGCAAACTCAATATTTTATGAAATGTCCCAGTAAAAATGAAATAGCTAAACACCAGCAAAATATAGATTAACATAATAAGAAGTTTCTGAATATACATGAGTGTATTAACTAATATCCACCAGTTGTAAATAATAAAAAAGAAACCCAACACAAGAATACAACATCAAAAGTTCAACAAGCAGCATAACTGATCAAACACTTCTTGTCAGAAAGAAGAAATTCAAGAGGAAGCATTAAAGTCTCAGAAGAAAACACATCAGATACAAAAGAAATTGAAGGAATTCACATACCCGCACGGCCCATCAACAGCCCTTACCATAGCACATATTTTCTTCTTTCTTTCTTGCGGTTTAGTTAGCAAATGTGAGGGTCTTTTCTTATCCTTAGAATACCGTTGTCCCCCAACCAAGGAACAGAATTCAATCGGGACATAGTTTTTCCTCTCATCTTTTCCTTTTCCGATTTCTAATGAAGGAAAATCCTTCAACTTAATCTCCTTCTCATATTTAGTCCTGAAGTAGTCAACAAGATGAACCTCCTTTCTGGAACCTTTGCTTCCTTGATCTTCTTGGAGAAAAGTAAGAGCCCCCGTGTTTTGTTCAGTTAACTTCTTAATAAGAAACTTCCGCTTTGTATGACGATGATTTACTGTGACTTTCAAACCAGCCAATACATTACTTGCAGCTTCACGATTATTCTTGAAAATATCTTGGATAGGTTGTTGAAACAATTCCACCAGAAAGTCTATCACTGAAATTGATTTCACAAGTTCCACGACTGAGTAATCTAAGCACAACACAAGCCCACCAGATGTAGGCTTTAGGCTCTGTTGAAAACCTTCATGTGCAGCAACCCCGCAACGATTGTCAATTTTAGCCCCCTTAGAGTAGAAACAACGACCTACAGAAATCCTGAACCTAGAAGGATTTTCTTTCATAACCAAATCCATTCCTTGTAGCATATCACGAGGAATATATGAGAAGTTTCCACTCAAGTATTCTTTCAGCTTGCAAAGTTTTAAATCAGCAACAAGCTTGACCGTATATTTGTACGAGCATTCCTCATCAACATCATCCCCAACAGAGCATTTCACAGTGAAAGTCCTTTCAGGAAGTTCAACAGCACTAAAAATGTTCTTCTCACCGTCATATGCAGTTTTATCTATGGGAAATTTATCAGGCATATCTGCACACAACTTTTCTCTTATCTTACGGAGATCAGACTTGTCTATTGACTTCTTCCCTGACCGATTCTCATCAGCCCAGTGTTCAATATTCACATCATAATGCATAATGGTAGTCTCGGGATTAAAGCTAACATGAAAATGATTAGCAAGCAGCTCAATTGGCTCGCCAGAATTGTTTCCAGGATCAGGTCGTGCCATAGGTAAAAGTTTTTTGTTGGAACTTTTTGGATCCTTAACCAGGGTCCACAGATTAACTGGAGCTTGATCTGCTCAGAAAAATACAATACTTATGCAGACATAAAATGAAAAAGCATACCATGTAAGAATGAATAAGTTATGACATAGTAAAAATGCTTTTCGCAGAAAACCAGTGAGCTACAAAAACAATCATTTCCATCTGATAAAGAATCTTAAAGTCGAATCATCCAACAAATGGATTTTGAACTTCCGTTGGTTAATATCAAACCCCAATATTTTACTCACGCATAAAGAAGCCTCAAAACTGATAGTTATTTAAAACAGTATGACCAATGTAGCTGAAGAAGAAAGCCAATTCAAGAACAATCCAATACCATCCCTCAAAATACTTGAAAGCAGATAGCAAGATATCAAGGTTCTCCAAATAAAGAGAGTGGGAAAGTAAAAAAGAAAATTCAGGTCTGCTTCATAAGAACCACTAGCAGATGAAAATTATTTATTTTAATCCAAAAACAATACAAACATAGATAATATACAGAAACCTATAAATTTTAAATTTTAACCAAAGAGGATACATGGTAGTTCATTAGATATATATATTATACTTACAGCTTCAGATTTAGACATGACACGGGTTTAAAGTTATCAATTATCATGACTGTCAAAACGTCTCACTCATAGAAAATCGACTCGTTTTTGCAAGTTGGAACAGATAGTATGATATCAAGAAAATAGATTGGAATAAGAACAGGATAATATATAACAAGTTATGAGTTGATACCATTAGATTGAGGAAGAGGATGAGGACGATCCACAACCTGCTGCTGGTGGTTTCCATCTCCATGTTGCTGACGCAGCTGCGGTGGCCGCACCCAGGCATTACCAACTCCGCCACCACTACCCTTTTGCTGCGGTGGTGGTCGGGGCCAAACAGTACCAACTCCAGCGCCCCTACCCTGTTGCTGTGGTAGCGGTGGCCGTGCAATGCTTGAAACGCCACTACCCTGTCGCTGTGGTAGCGATGGATATTCATCGCTTGAAACGCCACTACCCTGTTGCTGTGGTAGCTGTGGCCGTGCAATGCTTGAAATGCCACTAGCCTGTCTCTGTGGTAGCGGTGGATATTCAGTGCTTGAAACGCCACTACCCTGTTGCTGTGGCAGCTGTGGCTGTGCAGTGCTTGAAACGCCACTAGCCTGTCGCTCTGGTAGCGGTGGATCTTCAGTGCTTGAAATGCCACTACCCTGTTGCTGTGGTAGCTCTGGCCGTGCAATGCTTGAAACGACACTAGGCTGTCGCTGTGGTAGCGGTGGATGTTCAGTGCTTGAAACGCCACTAGCCTGTTGCTGTGGTGGCTGTGGCCGTGCAATGCTTGAAACGCCACTAGCCTGTCGCTGTGGTAGCGGTGGATGTTCAGTGCTTGAAACGCCGCGACTAGCCTGTTGCTGTGATAGCTGTGGCCGTGCAATGCTTGAAACGCCACTAGCCTGTCGCTGTGGTAGCGGTGGATATTCGGTGCTTGAAATGCCACTAGCCTGTCGCTGTGGCCAATCAGGGCTTGGAACGTCACTACTCTGTTGCTGTGGTAGCCGTGGCCAAGCAGTACCACCACGACGACCCGGATTCTGACTAACCGGCTGATTGTGCGGAGCCCCACTAAGCTGAAACTGACCCGATGGCCTTGGCTGTACTGGAGACTGAAATGGTGGACCAGCTGAACGCCCACCCCTTCCATCACCACGACCAGGTCGGTAGTTTCCACGGTCCATTTGAGTAAGAAAGAAAACAAGCAACTGTAAATTCCTTCACTGATTTTTGTGTTGAGGATGATGAGCTGAAATAAAAAGACTGAAGGACGCTAAATGACGAAAAAGGGCGATGTGGAATGATTCCAGAAGGAATTGTACTGAGAAAGTGAGACGATAAATTCATGCATGCAATTGACCTTTTAATCCATGCACTTTTTTGGCTAAATAAATAACAACAAATTATTCTGTGTCTTGAGGGTAGTTTTGGTATTTAATCAATTGGATAAAGTTAGTGGCCCAGGAAAAGGTGTTACTGCTGAAGAAATGCAACGACGTACTGGACTTGTCAGTGACCGCTACAACCTGGAACGGAAAAGAATCCTATAGATTATGTAGAATATATTTTTGTGTTCATTTCTTATTTATAAATTTTGAACATATATATTTTAAATTTATTTATTTATTTTAATCAAATGTTAATTTATATTCGATTTGATATCTATTTATTATTATTACTATTATAATCTAAGAGGGAAATTAGTCCAATAATGATTTTACGACATAAGGGAGTTTACTAAAATCATTTTATTGTATTAGATAATTGGTGTTTAATCAAATATATGGGCTAATGTAAAATGGAACAAGAACACCTAAGAGAGGAAGAAGTGTTGCAGCTTGGAATTCCTAAGTTACTACTAAATTAATCTTTTCATTTTTTTTTATTCTTTTGCTTAACAAATTTAATTTTTGATTAATTAAAAAAGATGTGTTTTGACCCTTTTATATCAGATATATTATACACTTAGATTTTTGTTTGTAACTGTATTGTCATCGAATGGAGTATAATTTGACTATTATGTGTTTAATTAAATGATTTAATAATTAATATTTCATCAAAATTTCTTATGATTCAAAATCAGAGTAATTAAAAGTACACACTTCAACTAATTGAAGATTAAAATTGTTAATTAAATATTATGAATATCAAAATTGAAAAACTATTGTATTCTAGAAACTAACAGGTGTGAATTCCCTTAATTAAAATATTTTTTTCAATTATGACATACTAATTTTTTTCCCAATTACTTCTCTTCATAGTTTATGTCAAATAAGTACTTTATTTATAAGATTAAAACATCAAAATCATGAGAAGTATCAACGGAGATTACACCATCTTAATTGGATATATATACGTGATTTATTCATTTGTTGACTTTTTCATTATCAAAATAGTTACATTTTAGGATTTAATAAGATTTCTTAGCTACATTTTTAATATTTATTAAAAATAGATATATTCTGAGTTGTCATTCACATGATTTATGTATTCTTTATTTTTGAATTAAACATATAATTAATAAATAAATAATTGAAGAAAATCATTAGAGAGAATCTTTCAAATATGGTAATAAAATCATGGGAGAGAATTTTTCAAATATGATAATTCTTTCCTGAAATTTTTCAATTACTTATATTACAAGTTAAGAGAATATTTTTTAGTTATTCTCTCATCTTCTTCATCCTTATCTTCTTCCATTAACAAGTTTCAATTCTCCATTGTAAATGTCAATTCGATTGATTAATTTGTGGCGGGGAAAAAAGAGATTAATACTTAGAATTTGAATTCGTGCAAATATCAATTAAGTATTCATTCAAATCATTTTTATTTTGAATTCGAATTGTTTTAAACCTCAAATTTTTGAATGTTTTATTTAAAATTTAATATTTTGTGAAACTATCAATTGAAAGTTAGTTTATGGAGATATTTTGAATTAAAATTGAATTTTATATGTTTGTTTTGTTTAAATCTTCAAAAAAATATTTTAGCTTATGGATGCATTAATGATTTTTTTGGAATACAAATTAATTGTGGTACATAATTTTTGAAATACAACTAGTTGGAAGTACATTTTGTATTGTTTCTTTTTATGGTATCTTTTTTAGTAAAAAAATTGTATACTCGTTTGATTTTGAATACAAGTATGAACATAAGAAGTACTATTTAATTTTATGGATACTAATTACATGTGCAGAGTAGATTATGAATACAATTCAAATGACGAATTAATAATATGGAATACAAAGAGATTGAGATACATTTTTGTTTATTAAAAACAATGTGTTCTAGATACTTTTGTATACTCTTCTATTTTTTTAATACAAATAACATGTCGAATGCTTCCTCAACTGCTTTTAAATATAAATTTGAATAGGAATTTTTTTTTTTTAACAAATTGAATGTTTTTTGTTTTGATACATTTGTTTGAAAGAATTTGCGGGATACAAGTTCTTCATGCAAAATAAATACGAATATGAATTTGAACTGGAGGATACATTCAGCACAAATAGTAATTTTGAAAAGGTATGTAATTTATGTTGGGATACAAAATTTGAAACTTATGACATTCAAAAAAGGATACAAAAAAATAATGGATACATATAAATATATTTGAAACTCTATGAATATAATATATTGAATACAAGTAAACATAATAAAATACAAAAAATATATATATTTGTATCTCATTAATTTGTATCAATAGTAAATAAAAGTAAACAATTGTAAATGAATAGTTTATTGTTTCGTTCAGAAAGGGAGGATACATTCAACACAACTACTTTCATATATATATTCAGCACACATATGAATTTTGAAAAAGGTATCTAATTTATGTTGAAGTACAAAATTTAAAATCTATGACATTCAAAAAGTATACAAAAAATTTAATGAATACATATAAATATAGTTGAATTCTTGTGAATATAATATACTGAATATAAGTAAATATAATGAATTCAAAAAAGATATATTTGTATCTCATTAATTTTTGTCTATAGTTCAAATAAAACTAAAAAATTGTAAAGCGAATAGTTTTTTTTTCATTTGGAACTGGAAGATACAGTTAGAATAAATATGAATCATTTGTATAATTTATAAAAAAATACAAGAAATACATATTTTAGGAGTTTGAAAAAAAAATATTTGTATCTCTTTGATTTGTATTTGCGGTAAATAAAAGTAAAAAATAGTAAACGACTAGAAGATACATTCAAAAATAAATATGAATACGAATTTGAACAGAAGGATATATTCAACACAAACACAAAATTTGAAAAAGATATCTAATTTATAATAGGATACAAAAGTTTATAATGGGAGAGAAAATATTTTATTTTTAATTATAAATATTTTTAAATATAAAAAGTATGGAATAGTGTGGATCTGGTTTAAAAAAAAGAGAAAGAGAGAGAAATGATTCTATTATTAATATTAAATATTTTTAAACAAAAAATTATAAATAAATTAAGAAAAAATAGAATATTATTAGGATATTATTGATTTGACATTTAATTATAATATAATTATAATTAATATTTTTTTAAAAAAAAACTATTTTTAATAAATAAGTTGAAAATCTTCACTATCTACATAATTTTTTCTTATTAAAATAGGAAACATTATCCTTGAGCTTGCATCGGCCATAGAAGAAGATGTCGTTGTTGCCGTCTTGGAGCTAAATTGAATCAATGAAGACTGCAAAAAATCGAAATTGGGTCGTTTCCACCAAGACACTCCAAGTCTTACGAATGCCATGAAAATACTCCTTCAAATCAGCTTGAACAACGCCGATAAGAATCGATTAACCCAACTCTTTTCAAAAAAGAAAACTCACATCCAATCTTTAAACTTCATTTATAAGATTTATCCTTTTCTGCAGATTGAGTACCAGATAACCTAACCAATACCATTGCATAAATCAGGTATTTCTTACTAACTAATTTTTCGACACATGATTTGCACATGAATGTCTAATTATATAATATGTAATTTTAAAAAATCAATATTATTAAAAAAAAAAATGAGTACAAAGATAACTAAAAGGTAAAATATAAATTTTATGAAAGATCAATGTTGATTGTCGTATAATGACCTTTTTATGAGGCCAAGTTGATTAAATATTGTGTATATTTACGAAGATGAACAATCAAAAGTTAATTTGACGCATGTAATTTTTGAAAAACTTATTTTATCTCAGTAAATAAGCATTTTCATTAAATACAAATAAAAATATTGAAAGACAATTATAGCAAATTATTAAAAATTATGAAACGTGATTCGTAAATAACAAAGGGTCACCAAAAGATATTATCAAATATATGAACTTGATTGTCAAATATCCATGACGATTTGATTGAACACGTAACATTTGAAGCTATCAATACAACACCAACTATTCTCAATTCTACTTTTGAATCAACTTTTCTTTTTCCGCTTAAGTTGGATCTAAGTGTTATCTACATGCATCAATGAACAATAAAATCAATAATATTTATTATTCTTTGTGTCCCAATTTATATAGCAAAATGTAAATAAGATTTTAGGACTCGAGCTTTTAAACTTTGACCATGAATTTGGCATAGAGGCTTTAGGTTTTTTGAAATTAATTTATATAATTTAAAATTACAAAAAAAATACTATAAATCACCACGTATAATTAACAATTTAAATTATATAATAGACTTTGTCATACAAAAATTTAATTGGCTCTCAAATTTTAATTGTGTCACATTAACAATGATAAAGAAAGATACCATTTTTAGAAGATATCTGACAGGAAAAAAAAAAGAATCATTAATCTCAGTGCCTTAAAAATTATGTTTGCACTAAACAGTTCATATGAAAAAATGTAGAAGTCTAAGAATTACAACTAATACCTCTGTAACTTAATTAATAAGCATATTTAAAACTTGTTCTAACAAATCTGTAGTGAGTATATTTAACTAATCTTAATTAATAAAAAAAATGTGTAATTTAAGTAGCCTATTGAAAAAAATGATGCATATTAGTATTAGAATACAATATTAGATTTTTCAGTTAAAGAATATCAATTTTCAAATGAAATTAGTTACAAACATATTTCAAACTTTGAAATATCATCTCTAAACAAAATATTAAAATCTATCCAAAACCATTAACTTTAACACAAAAAATAAGTCCATTACCTATCAAATAAAAACATTTTAACGTACATGATATTGTTTAAAGGAGCCAAAAAAAAATTTCGTAAAAGAAATTATATTAACATCTCATTATAAAACAATCTATTGTTCATGTACTCACACAAAATGATATTAGATTACTTCTACTTTTTCAATTATGAGGCAATACTTGAATTTTGAGAATCAAATAATTAAGTTTGAGAGTGATTTTGGGCATCATATCTTAATTTTTTAAAACAAATTTTGTATATATGGATAACTACATAAAAGTACAATAAGCTAAGTTACAGTGATTAACAATATAAATTTAAAACATACAAAGATAGACTTATTTGAATTTTAAAATTCAAAAAGTAGCACATAAATTAAAACGGAGGGGTATATGATCTATGGACTGAAACCAGAACTCCCTTTTGAGGAAGATTATGTTTCATGTCAGATGGCTATCTTGTCAGAGAATTTCTTCACAGAGGGTAAAATCATGTGCAAAAGAACATCAAAGTGGTGGTTCTGGGAAGGAGTTGACTTCGAGGACAACACCAAGTTGGAAGTTGATGTCGTCATATTTGCAACTGATTTTGATGGGAAGAAAAAGATCAAAGACATTGTTAGATCCCTTTCGCAGTCTAGTAAAGTTCCCTTCAGGCATGATACCCATGTACAGGTAATTAAACTCTCTCTAAATACAATACTTGTACAAGAAAATATAGGTGAGCATGTTATAATGAAAAGTCTTCATTTACAATTCTTTGACAGGGTTACCCCGTCCATGTCCTTTATCTCTCTTCTCTGAAAGCAGACATATAAGATATTTGATATGTAAAGTTGCATTTATTCCATCCATAAGTAATACCAGTAGCTGAGCTACCTTTAACGAAGAGGATTCAAATATTCAATTGAATCCCCTTCATAAAAAAAATAACACTATACAAAAAAGGGGTGAAACAATTTTCTCGGGTATATATAAACTGTTCAATCTCTCTTAGCATAAGAAAAGAGTACATGGCGCAACTTGAATGAGTACATCTTTTTTTTTTGTACCTGCAAGATAGCATCATGGTTTTTCTTAGATGAATATGTATTCCATTTCGAAAATCCTTTGTATTCTAATTTTGCTTGATCTGAGACTGTTCTGGCCTTATACGCAAAGTCAATTTTGTTCGCCATGTCCTTGTATAATCTCTGCAGCGTTAAGAAAAGACGTTGGCTATCAAAAATCATATATATATACATACCTCAACATTTTATCTATTTCACTTACTAATAAGCTAGTAGTGAGATTTATGCTTGACATTCAACATTTTTGGATCAATAAGTTTTACTAAACACAAAGAATTTCTTTAAAGAACAGGAAAATCCTGAAATGAGAGTATTTGTTGGACACGGAGTTTAAAAAAGAAAGACGGACTTTTGGCATGACAAAAAATATCGTCAGAATTTAAGATCATGTCATGATCGTTCTATGACTATTAAAGCACCTTACTAAGGATAAAAGATGAAGTTCGAATTTTAAGAGTTCCCAACATATATGCATCATTCTTTCTGAAACAAACTACAAAGAAGTTCACGTCATATAAACTGGAACAAAGGGAGTACCTTCATTTTGGAGAAATTTGCATCAGTTTGGTCTAATACATAAGGATGCAAAATAGGCAGCAGGAGATCTCAGTTCAATGTTGAATCTCTTGCAATAAGGAAGACAATGCTTTGCAAAGTGAGAAGCTTCTAGCAAAGCATAAAAGGTAAGCTCGGAACCAGCATCATCCGAGAGATAAACACTGAGCTTTTCTGGTGGATAATTGTAAGTCATGACTGATAAAACTGTATTGATCACCATAATTGGAGGCTCTATTGCAGGATCAGCTGTGCACACAAATACATCTACTATCGACAACTCGTTCTCATATCTATTTTCATTCAACAATAAATAATAACGTTGACAAAATTTATGTTCTATCTAACAACTTAAACTTAAAAGTTAAGACGAGATAATCACACAAGTCAACATGGCACCTTTTTTTGTACGTGCTTGATGACCTATAAAGCAATCAGACTCTTATATGTGAGGCGAGTTGAAAATATAATTAAATGAATACACAAGTATTGTGCTCAATGAAATACAACAATAATAACTACACCTCAGTTCCAATATTTGTATCAGTAAAAGTAAGGAACAAAGATTAATATTTCACGATCATGATGAGAGACTTCATTCTAATTTGTAATTTACTGTGCTTTGACAACTGTAAAAAGTGTCAAGTTAAAGAGATGCAAGAAAGTTCTCCATTATGCATCTACAACACCTAGAGCAAAGGCCATATTCAATTTTTTCTCCCACCGGAGGACCGAGTTCAACATTCTACAGCGTGAATTGTAGCATGACTCTAAACTAACAACTCTTTTGACATATATCAAATATAAGTGGTTGTACAACCTATCAGATAACATACAATTGGCAGACATTAGTGGCACAGAAAGTACAAGAAATTTATTGGCTAGAGGTAGGAAAAGAATATAGAAGAGGAAACCTTGATGTTTAAAGACTTTGAATTAACTTCAATGTCTCATCGATATGCTTTTCAGGTTGGAACTGATTATTATATATGAGTTGAACC
>JBCEWC010011689.1:0-16470 GCA_038996855.1 Solanum aculeatissimum | reverse complement strand
TCAATGGAGGTCAAGAGAGCCTTAGGATCTTAAGAGAGAGTATAGGAGAGTTCTAATGGATGAATGAGGGTTTGGGGATGATTTAGGGGTTTAGGTTACCTTAAGGGACCAAAAGGGGGCTTAGGGAAATGTTAAATCACGAAAATACCATTAATAAAATGGAAATTTTCATACACACAGAACCCAAATGGATGCTACAGTGCCATCAAAGTGACACACGAGCCGTTTAACATGCCGTCAAGTTGTACTTAGCCAAATCTTCACGCGAACTCTCGGAGGACTTTTTGTCACACTTGACGAGCAACCAAACAGACCGTCCAAGGTGAGACATCCCAAGATAGGCACCATCTGACCTCACTTAACCTCAAAATTATCAGCATTGGCTTGGCCAAGCAACTTCCTCACTCCACGAGGCAGTGAACGAACCGTCAACTCCTACACGAGCCGTTCAAGGTCTCGTGGGTTTACACTTGGCTTAGGGGTGGTTCCAGGTGACCCCTAGCTCACTGGAACATCACACGAGGCACTAGATAGACCGTGCAAAGTTTCACGCTCCGTGCTATAGTCCTTGGCCATTTTTCTGAGCCTATCTCCAATGGCTTCCAAATATTTAACAGTCTCACTGTTTGGGCCATATCTCCCTCATCCGAAGTCCAAATTGAGTGAAACCACTTGTGTTACAAAGATAACTCAAATAGATTCAATTTTATATGTTTTAGATCACATGTTTCCTCTCATATAAAAAGTTATTACTATTTGAAAAACGCTGCCAAAACTGTCCCTCTAGGTAACTTACTAGCCCAATTTGCATTCGGCCACTTAAACTCGACCCGAGGCCACCAAAACTCATACATGGATTTTAATACATCATATAATGCCAACAATAAGTAGATTTCAAAAATTTTCGAGGTTTTACAAGAAGTGTCCTATGTCAGTCTTATATAAAGTCTTCCCATGTGATCTAGTTGAACTTGATATGGCCCATTTTGATGTTATTATTGGTATGGATTGGTTGCATACATCCTATGTATCTGTTGATTATAGGACCCCGCAAGATCACATTCCAAGTCCCTAATGATCCTATTCTTAGATAGAAGGGAACCAATTCTATGTTTAAAGGGAAGTTTGTCTCTTATATGAAAGTAATGAAAATGATTTCTAAGTTGTTTATATCATGTTGTAAAATTCATGGATGTTGAGTCTCATTTTCCTACTCTTGATTCAATCCCCATAGTTAATGAGTTCCCTGATATCTTTCCCGATGATTTACCCGTTGTTCCTCCTTTAAGGGAAAATTTGATTTTGGTATTGATATCTTGCTCGATACCCAACCTATTTCTATACCTCCATATTGAATAGCCCCGACAGAGTTGAAAGAATTAAAGGAACAATTAAAGGATTTTCTTGACAAGGGGTTCATAAGGCCTAGTGTGTCACCACGGGGCGTTCCGGTATTATATGTAAGGAAAACGGATGGTTTACTTTAGATGTTTGTGGATTATAGGCAATTGAATAAAGTAACCATAAAAAACAAATATCCACTTCCAAGGATCAATGCCGTTTTGATCAACTACAAGGTGCAAGCTACCTTTCTAAGATTGATCTCTGGTTCGAATATCACCAATTGAGGTTGAAGGAAGATGATATCCCAAAGATAGCATTTATAACTTGGTGTGGTCATTTTGAATTTTGTGTTATGTCATTTGGGCCAACAATTACTTCTACCACTTTTATGGACGTGATGAACAGGATTTTCAAACTGTAATTAGACATGTTCGTGGTGGTATTCATAGATAAAATATTGGTGTACTCGCGGGATGTAAAGGATCATCAAGACCATTTGAGGATTGTGCTCCAAACATTAAGGGATAGACAACTCTTTGCCAAGTTTAGCAAGTGTGAGTATTGGTTAAGAGAAGTGGCTTTTCTTGGTCATATTATATCGGGTGATGGTATTAGAGTTGATCCAAAGAAAATGGAGGCAGTGAAGAATTAGCCTAAACTATTGTCTCTATTCAATATTAGAAACATTTTGGGTTTGGTCGAATATTATAGAAGGTTTGATGAGGGATTTTCCTCCATTGCTTCTCCTTTGACAAGGTTAACCCAAAAGAAGGTAAAATTCTAATAACTCGATGAATGTGAGAGGAGTTTCCAATTATTGAAGGATCTTCTTACTTCGGCTCTTATTTTGACATTACCAGTGTGAGACCTCATGCTTCTCATCTCCCATAATATACAGAGTATGGCATGTTATATAACACACATATGATTTTATATAGTACCCAAGGATAATAAAGACTTCAAATGAGTGGTAATATCAAGGACTTAAAGTTTTAAGTCAACAAAATCCCCTAAGCACATATTTAGGATTAAAGCAATAGTCCGAGTGGTTCCTCGCCTTTGATGAAAGGTTTAAATTAAATTTAACTTTTTAGATGGGACTAAGAGTGCACTATTTTATAATCATGTATTTTAAGGGGTATTTTAATAGCACAATGTTCATATGTTAAGTTTTGGAGTCGAGCAAGTTGCAAGATAAAGGTTGGCCAATGTTACCGTAAGCTTCTTTAAGAAATTCTTCTTAAATTTGGGTCAAATGTATATGACCATATATCCCAAAATATAATGATTTATATAGGACACGACCTATTAATTTGAAGCTCTACGAGTCTAGTTTTTAACACACAAATCGTGCATCAATCCGACTTTGGAATAAAAGGTTATTATAGTTTTACCGTAACTGCTCGAGCAGGAAATCGGGCCTTGGGTCGGGTTGGGTCAAGCCCGCTTATAAGTCAGCCAATTTGACATCTTAAAGCTCAAAACACTCCATTTTCATCCTAAAATACTGAAGGAACTGAACAGTGAGGTCCCACAAGATCCCTAAGTGATTTAGGTAAGATTTTCACATTTTTTATAATTACAATTTACCCCCGCGCCTAGAAATGGATGTCTTACGCTTTGCAATTGTTTTTTTCCTCCTATTAGCTATGTTTGGAGCTATTTTTGGGAGTTACAAATTGGGTGTTCTTTCTGGTTATTCTATTTATACAACTAGTTTGTTCAGGTAATAATCTTAGGGTTCTTTTACAATCATTTGTACGAAATTCTACGGATGTTTCCTCGCATGAATACTCTATGGCAAAGTTATTTATTAACGCTCAATTATGAACTTTTTATAGGGGTGTGTAAGTGGAGTATATATAATTTTTGTGAAGCTTAGGAAGTAAGGAACCACTTTCTTGAAGAAACTTCAGGCATTTGGACGTCCATTGGAAAGGTAAGTCAAGGTTAAGCTTTGTCCGTCCTTTTAGCATGAAATCTAGGAAATTCCCAAAATGTCAAATATGATATTTTAGTATTCTGTTGCTAGAAAATCCTTATGTGAAAGGAATTGGGATTGTAGCTAAATTACTTTCATGATGGTATTAGGTTGGCATTTCATTTGTTCGCTTAAACTGGACATTCAATATCTATATATCAATTTGTCGATTTTCCTGACTACCTGTCCATATGTTTGAGGTGTTACTCTTCTTAATGTGGTGTCACTAAAAAATAAAGGCAGATTACGAGGGGAATGTAGTATTCATAATCAGTCTTCCCTACTTACTAAAACCATTTTTGAAGAACTTAGAAAGTAACACATTGATTTCCAATAATCTACAGTATAATGCTTCTATTTAAACTACTAAGGCAGTTGATTCTTTTTAAATACTTTCTTTTACTGATTGGCATGGAACCAAGTATAAGCATTATGTGAAGTGCCTTTATGAACTTTTCTATGGTTAAGTCTTCATTCTAAATGTTAAGTTAAGTTCACAAACTTATTCAAAAGACATATAAGATCCCACGAGTCATGTATATATGCTACGACAAAGATTATGATATTATGAGGATAAGTGTACCAATGAGACAAGATTGGCTAAATTCATGCTATGACATACTATGTTCATTCAATATTCATATCATACATAGTTGTTATGCATGGAATGCAAGCTATAATCAGAGGTATAGGGCCTATTCGCCAAATGATTATATATATGTATATTATATAGATGGCCATAGGTTGGGAAATATGATGCTGGTTAGCTACCAGAAAGGACCACCATTGCTAGCATTTGGTTGGCTATGTCATGCTTTTACATCTATATATGTGTATTCACAACATACGATTACTCGAGCATACCATACTTATTTCATCACTAGGAGGTTGAATGTTGTCTATGAACGTTACTAGAGTTTTGGTCACAGGTGGTATTTCTATTACCCTTTTAACTATAGTTATAAATGATTTTCACTTCCTTCCTTACATACCAGTACATGTTAATTCATATTGACATCCCATTGCCTGGGGACAATGTATTTTATTCTGTGTTTGTAGGTTCAAGTAGGGATTCTAATCGACCCTCCACTAGGAGCGCAGTTCAAGTGTGAGTTGGTAAGCTCCACCTCTTCCTGGAGCTTTCACAGGACACTTATTTTATGTCATACAGTTGGGTATAGTTGGAGCCTTATCTCAGCAATGTTAGTGATACTCTTAAAGGTTATTGTGGACATGTTATTTTAGGTTGGTTCTTTTGCACCTTTTACTTTCCAGCCATAGGTCTAACATGTATATATATGTGTGTCTATGCATGTACCTTTATTGTTGCTGCCTCATCGGCTAGCTAATACTTTATCATTTTGGTTTACCTATCTTGATGTATATGACTTATTATTGACCATATCATGACCTAAAGGGTCTGGGCTTAGTTTTTTAGATATTATGTTGCCCAATATTTTGGTCGCTAGGTTAGTTAGCTAGCATGTCCAGTGGCTTACTTAATCAATGATGGTGTCGAGTTTCAATCACGCTATCCCTCTTTTTTGGGGTGTAATAAAGATAGTATCAGAGCAGGTCATATCCCAACGAGTCCACAATGTCGTGTCAAGTAGAGTTTTTCTTATGGGTGTGTTGTGCACAACACTTATAATCAGGAGGCTATAAGGTTGTCACGACCCCGATAGGGGCCGAGATGTGACATGGAGAAGGAGAACCCAAAAGTCCTCGATCAAGCCATCATAGAATCATTACACATATCATCGGTTCGGAAGCGCGGAAGCTAAACATATAACACATAAGCTCTAAGAGATTTGGGACATCAGAATCAAGCTATGGGATGATATCGGGAATGGGACAAGATACATTCATATAACACGCAACAATTATCTCTAAGGGGATGGGTAAATAGGATTCCACTATGGGGGCATACCGGGATTATGGGACGTTCTATATAAACACATTGTCATTCACAATTCCTAACATTGATATCATAAGCATAATAAGAGGCCATTCTCATAATCAAGGCTAAATAGTATAGTATTACATAACCAAAATGTTAACATAACAAGTCAACGTACAAGAGTCTAGAATGGTCCAAAAAGCCTCAACATGAATAAGCGGGGCATCGACAAGTTTGAGGCTCACCCTAAAAACATAAGAAAGTAAATGACATAATATAAAATAGGTAGATAGGCGGTGGCTATTGCCCTTGAACAAAAGGGCTCACCACTACCAAAGTCATCAATCAAGAATCAAGCGTCGTCCGGTAGAATATAAATATTGTCTCTGGTCCCTACATGGTTAGAACATTTAGACAAAGAATATGTGTTAGAAAAATTAAGCACTAAGTATGTGGTCATACAATGCATATGACAATATAGTATGACCAAGCAACATGACAAGGGGACAAGTGATACGAAAGGATTGCACGTAGCCAAAGAGTAATATAACAAGATGCTATGCCATGATGCATGAGATGTAATTCTATGATCAATATAAAGTGGGGATGCGACCTCAACCGACAACATGGAAATACCCCAGAAAGCCACTACCCGGATCCGGACTACTTGCCAAGTATTACCCAAATCATCCTAGAAACAAGGGGAAACATAACATGTCATCCCATATAGGGAGAAATATAATGGTGGCACATGGTTTGACAGAAAGTAGTATGGACCCTGTGGAGATATTCTACCCACCTCCAATCCCTCGGTACTATGTCTCATCCCACGGGAATACGTATATATACATGCAACTTCAAATAGGAAGACTTACATTCGTTTTCAAAGCATGCATCATTAGTCAAAGCAAAACATTGATCAAATCATACTTGCTTAGGCCAAGGGCCATCAAGAGATTCAAAAACATTTCATGATCGTTCCATGTCTATGAAAATAGAGTAGCTCATCTACATAGCTTATCATATCAAGCATTAAAAACATGTCAAGGTTGGTGCAAGCACCCAATATGCTCAAAGAGCTATAACGGTGAGACTATATGATCACAAGCCTTAAACTTATCAATCAAAACATGAGTTTCATCAAGAGTTGTAACATGTGATTAATCCAAGCATAGGCCATGAATGAGGAACAAGAACATGGGTAATGGAATTTACACTAAATTTCACAATTTGAAAGGTAATTCACCATAAATCATATAAAAATTGATAAATAAAGCACAATGCAATTTACCCATGCTTAATTAAATCATAAAAGGGACATGCATTTTGATTCTTCAAGAGTTCCATGAACATTCATAAAATTCAAGATTAAAACATGTTTAATTTACCTAAAAACTACAGCACATAATTCCCAACACTAAACTACATCAATAGTTGAAGAACCCATAACTTAAAGAAAGCTTAAATTCAAAAATTAAAGGTTAGGGTTCTTGGGTATTCAAAGATGGAAGAGAATCCTTGAATCAATCCCTCCATACCTTATACCCAAGAACTTGAATTGAGTAGAGAAGCAAGAATTGAACGTTTTCCCCAAATTTCTTTCAATGCTTCAACAATGGTGATCAAGAGGCTTGATAGAATTTGATGGATTCTTGAGAATGTTAGAATAGATGAATAAGGGTTTGGGTCTTGTTTTAGGGGTTTAGGAGACTTTAAGAAGCCGAAAAGGGGCCTAGGGATTAATTAAATTATGACTTGACCCTTAATGAAATGGAGAAAATAACTAAAAGCAGTGCCACACGGTGGATCACACGGCCCATACCATGCCACACAGACCGTACCACTTGTCGTGTGGCCTTACTTAGCTAATTTCTCAGCTCGGACTCTTTGGGCACTTTCTGGAACACTTCACGGAGGGGTTTCACGGACCATATGGCTTCACACGGACTGTGTACCAGTCCGTGGAGCCTTACTTCGTCAAAAATGCAAACCCACAACACAAACAACACACTATATCACTCAACGGCCACCCATACGGATCGTTTGAAGTCTCACGGGCCGTGGGGTGGTCCGTGAGCCATGACTTGGGTTATGGGGTGGATACTGGCCACCCTAAGATCACTGGACAATGGAACATACCCCCACACGAACCGTGAACCCTCACACGGTCCGTGGTCCTTGCCTTGGACCATTTTCAGGGCCTATTTTCAATATTATTCGAATTTCAGGCAGTCTTACTATTTTAGCCATAACTTCCTCATACGAACTCTAAATCGAGTGAAACTAGTTGTGTTGCGAAGCTAACTCAAAGAGATTAAAGTTGATACGCAGAAGGCCACACGGTTCAACACTCATAAAATGTTATGTTACCTCAAAGCTTACTGTCCAAACGGCCTCTCTAGGCCACCAAATGATCAGTTTTGCGTTTGGCCACTTAAACTCAACCCGTGGCTACCGAAACTCAACCATGAACATTATAACATCATACAATACAAACCATAAGGAGTTTTTTCTTGAAAATATTTGGGTTGTTACAGAGGCATTTAGGGATAGTTACATTCTGTTCACGTAATAGATCATGGTATAGAGCAAAGCTATAGGAAAATATGAAATCTAAACCGTGCTTTGTGATTTTTACTTAACAAGCTACCCACGCTCAAGAGATGGCACAGTGCGAGATAGGCATGGATTTTACGGAAGGTACCAGTCGTTCCTCTCCTGGTTAAGGAGATATATTTCTCATGGGGGCACACAATGAGTCTCCAGTACCCATAGTACAAGCTTCACCAATGCCTGTTGAGGCCTAGGGAGATCTAGTACCCCAAGCCCCACCAGAGACTGGGGGGTAAGGGATGAGAGAGGAAGTTTAGCTACTAACTAGGATGGTTTCTATTTATGAGAGACAACTAGAGGCGAGAACAGACGTTTGAAGGGATCATACAGAAAGCTCAAAGGTATGAGAGTTTCTTCACTTGCCCCTCCAATATTTATTAGGATCCAATCCCACTGAGGATCCCCAGAACTTTATAGACCATATGTATAGATTATTCAGGGTGATGCATGCCTCTATCACTAAGCTTATGGAGTTGACTTCTTTTCAGCCACGTGATGTCGCCATCTTATGGTACAAGTTATGGGAGAAATCTCAAAGGCTTGATGCCTCGCCAACAGAGTAGGAGGATTTCTCTGAGGCACTTCTAGCCTATTACTTGACATAGGCAGTTTGGGAGGCCCATCTTGACCATTTTATCAGTTTAAGGTTGGGGGATATGAGCGTAAGGGAGTGTAGCCTTAGGTTCAATTCTTTTGCTAGATATATACCAGATATTGTACGTACCATGAGTGCCAGAGTTCAACATTATGTGAATGGTTTAGGGGATAATTTAATTAGATACTACATGATAGAATCTTTGTAGGATAGTGTAGACATTTCCCTCTTACAAAATTTTGCTCAAACTATAAAGGACCTTTCTCATCAAATTTGGGATACATGTAGAGACGAAGAACATAATAAGAGGGTTCACACTATGGGATCTTATAGGGAGTCACAGGTGATTTTTGGCCCTTATTTCATTGACATCCACCTCTGAAAGTGGGTAGTTTACCACCATAGCTATAGGGCTAGTGATTTGATCATTATATTTAGTCAATAGCAGGGTTGAGTTCAGGACAGCCTGAGAGTCGTCGACAAGAATGTTCTGCATAAATAAGACAGTATACTCCCCCATGTACACAATGCAGTAAGCTTCACACTAAATAGTGTAGGAAGGGCTTAGGTGCAGTTTACCATTGTGGGTAGACATGACATTTATTAGTCAGTGCTCGGGGTTAGGTAGAGGTACAACAACTGAGTTTTAAGGATCCACAACAACCTTTTCATCCTCAGTCATGTGCTTCCTAACTGGGTCCACAACCTACTAAGGACCATGTAGGGGGAGAGGTGGAGAAGGAATTTTAGGTCTACTAGTAGCCAGAATTATTTTTATGCACTTACAGGCCGAAAGTATTCAGAGGCATCTTTAGATGTTGTCACAGGTTAGCTTGTCCTTGAATGGAAAGGTAATGGTACCTCACCCAAGGGTAAGTTTATTTCATACTGTAGGGCTCGGAAGCTAATTACTAGAGATTGTTTATACCATCTATTTCTAGTTAGGTATATTGATAAGGAGCTAGTGACCTTTCAGATAGTCCCTATTGTGATGAATTCCCAATGGTATTCCTTGATAAGCTCCCACGAATTCCCCAAAAAGGGAAATTGATTTTTTTATATATTTTGTTTTTGATATGAAGCCAATATTCATTTCTCCCTACAAAATAGCTCCTGCACAACTAAAGGAATTGAAGGAAAAACTAAAGGACTTACTCGATAAAGGCTTTATTAGTCAAAGTACATCTCTATGGGCTGCACCAATGCTCTTTGACAAAAAGAAAAATGGCTCCTTATGGATGTGTAGTGATTACAGATAGCTAAATAAAGTCACTATAAAGAATAAGTATCCTTTTTCACAGATTGATGACTTGTTCGACCAATTGTAGGGTGCCAAATTCTTTTCAAAGATTGATTGGTGATGCAGGTACCACTAGCTACGAGTCAAGGATGTTGATATTCCAAAGACAAAATTTAGGACGACAAGCGGAGCATTCAAACCACATGTGAGCTATATTACAGACTTCCAAGGACAACAGGTTATATGCTGAATTCTCCAAATATGAATTTTGGTTAACTTCTGTAGTATTTCTTGGTCATGTTATTACTAGTGATGGCATCAAAGTCAATGGCCAGAAGATAGAAGCATTGATGGCTTGGCCGAGATCCTTGAATTTAACAGAGCTAAGTTTTGAGTGAAGCATGTGAATAGAGTTTTCAAGATACAAAGAAAAGGCTTACCACTGCACCTATCTTGGCTCTTATAGGTGGCACTAAAGGTTACGTTGTATATTTTGACACCTCAAGAATTGACCTAGGTCATTTTCTTAAGTAGCATGGTAGGGAACATGAACAAAATATCATACTCATGATCTTAAGCTTGCCGCAATCATTTTTTCCCTAAAGATGTGGTGTTTCTATTTATATGGAGTTCATATTGATGCTTTTAACCACCACTAGAGCCTCTAACATTTATTTAAGCAAACGGAGATGAACCTACAGTGGAGGAAATGGCAAGAATTACTAATGAACTATGATATTGGCATCTTATACCATCCCAGCAAAGCTAATGGTGTTGTTGATGCACTTAGCCGAAAGTCCATGGGCAATTTAAGCCATGTTGAAGTTGATAAGGCTAAAATGTCAAAAGATCTATGTTAGATAGCTAGTTTGTAGGTGTGACTAGTAGATGTGGAGGATAGAGGTGTAATTATTCAAAATACAACTGAATCTTCCTTTGTTACTGAAATAAAAAAATGACAGCGCAAGGATCCTGAGCTGATGACACTGAGGGAAAGTACTCCACAACAACAACATCCTTTATTTGAGCTAACTAGAGACGGAGCCCTTATGTACCATGGTCACTTTTATGTGTGCCAAATATCAGCAGTCTCTATGCAAAGATTCTTTTTGAGGCCCATTATTCCAGATATTCAGCCCACCCAGGAGTGACAAAAATGTATCAGGACCTTTGACAAATCTATTGATGGAATGGAATGGAAAAGGATATTGCAAAGATGGTGCCTAATGTCTGGACTACCTGCAAGTTAAAGAAAAACATCAAAGACACCTAGGACTAGCTCAGCATATTGAGCTTTCATTATGAAAATGGGACATGATAAATATGGACTTCATCATTATGTAGCCTCATACTCCATTTGATATGATTCTATTTGGGTAATCATTGATAGGCTGACAAAATCTGTTCATTTTTTGCCAACAAGAATAACATATTTAGTAAAGGATTACACCAAGCTTTACATTCAAGAGATTTTTCGCCTTTATGGAGTTCCATTATCTATTATCTCTAATCAAGGGGATCAATTTACAACATATTTTTGGAATTCTTTTCAGAAAGGTTTTGGCACTCAAGTAAATCTTAGCACCATGTTTCATCTACAAACTGATGAACAGACAAAGTGTACCATTTAGACCATTGATGATATGTTACATGTTTGTGTGTGGGACCTTAAAGAAAGCTAGGATGATCATCTACCTCTTATCGAGTTTGCTTATAATAACAACTTCCAAGCTAGTATTCAAATAGCGCCTTAAGAAGCATTAATGCTATAATGACTAAAATACATATGACTAGGTCATAGGAGCTATAATGACTAAAATACGAGATATGACCACACTTTACTTTACCCAATCTAGAAATTCTCTAGATACGAAACACTATCTGGTAAGGGTCGGGATAGGCCCCCCTTCGTGATCAGCTACTATACAATACTAAAATATATTATCTAGATACAAAAAGCCCCGAAGTAACATGGAGCTTAATAATAGCAGTTGGGTATCCTGTACTTCCACTACGGAGATCTACTAGCTCCCATACCTGTAACATGAAATGTAGGTCCCTTAGGAGGGACTTCAGTATGAGATAATGTACTGAATATGTAAGAAAAAGAGTACTATATGTGAAACAAGAACTCAAATAAAACCATGCACTAGTGTAAAGATAGAAGGCCACATTTAGTCATATTGTGGATTTATCTACTTTATTTCTTTTTCATTACTTTACCTATCATTACTTTACAATATGTGCACAGTATATATAATACAAATAACTAGAGGATCAATGGTAAATCAATATTGGGATTGACCCATGCTAGGCTTTCTTTTCTTCCCTAGGATACACCCCATAATATGGGATCAACCCCTGCTAGGTGACTCTTCCACCCCTGGGATACCACCCATAATAAGCAACTTCACTTTACCTTTTATTTACTTTTGAGATGATTATTTTGGTGGTCATAACATTTTGAGCTACATGACTATTTAAATAACAAGTCACATGTAAATATAATCACATGAGACAACAACACAATGAAGAGAGTAGCTTACATAATTAATGAAACATGTAGGAGATGAAATAACACATGAACTTTATTTAGCTAAAAAGAGAACTCATGTATCTTGATCCAAAGTATTTATGCAAATTTGAGAATGACTATATATGGGAAATTATGTATATGTTAAAGATTGGAGACATGGTCATTAGTTATGTCGGAGTTTGTAAGTAGCTCTATGTGCCAAGGTATGAATCTAGATTTCCTGCAAAATAATAGGAAATCGACTAGTCTTACATACCTTATTGTATCACCTCGATATTACCTCGAAATAACCTATTTTTATCCCAAATATTTATCAACAATAGGGTTGGTGATAAAACTAGTATTAGTAGCTAATAAACATATTTTAGCAGTCCAATGTCACCAAAATATAATGCTCGGGTAGCGAGCCCATAATTATCAACCCAAATGCGTTCTTTCAACCTTTTCTTCTTTAATTGTATTTTTCTAATAAACATTTTCATATATAGGGCATATCCATCCAGTTTTAGATCCAGAATAGGCTTATAACAGTTGACAAGAATATAACATAGCAACTCCACACAGCACATAATTAGGTAGCATAACGTTGTGCTATTTCCCTATATTTTGACGTCAATACTTCACACTTGTTCCAACTTTAACCCAAATTTTCTCAACATATTTACACATAAAAAGAATCCCAAAAAAGTTCCAAAATAGATGGGGGACGTGAGACAATAATCCCTACTTATCAGCCCACAAGTTCCTGCGAAAGAACTTTCAAGATACCATACAAGAACTCTTTCAAAGGAAAACAAAACAAATGGTGCAACAACCTTGGTATATCGTTCTCAAACTAAACCTTGTTAAAAACGTCAATATTCCTTCATAATAAAGTCAACCAACAATATAAAAGTCCCTCAATAACCAAGAAAAGTGAGCAACAACATTTTGGAAACATATTGTCCAATATTTCACACAAGCATAACAAACTTACTCCTCACGCTTTTCAAGGAAAATTATACTGAAACCATAGATATTTCTACTTACTTTAGTTTTCAAGGATCAGGTCCTCTTCAACAACCCTAAAGGTGTACTTTGGTCACTTTGCAAAGTCAACAGAGAGGAAGGAGAAAAACTTAGACAATGCTGATATTTTCCAACATTAAGTGAACTTATAGAGCTGGTTTTAACTCCTTTTAGATGGACCAATCTTGGTCAACTTTTCCTTGATTGCGAGCCACATTCTACGAAGGTGGTGATGAATCTACACATCCCTTTCACTTTGGCTTTATTGGGCTGCAATTTGATGGGCCTTGGCTACCCATTTTTCTCCCTTCCATTCACTTGGTTTGGGCCCAAATTGCTTAGTAGATAGTGAATGCACTTAGAACCTTTATTTATTCGTCTTGGGATTCCAATCTAGTCCTTTTACAATGCTAAAAAATGAGCTAAAATTAAACACTTAACTTGGTCTTTATTCTTTATTGGACTTGGAAAGATTTGGTATTGAACCTCGTCTCCATTTCCTTGCTTTTACATAATTTTGGGCCTCAAGTGAGTCCACTCATGCTCATCTTCCCCATCTACCAAGCCCATTTAAGATAAGCATTAAGGTGGCTCACCTATTAGCTTCTTAAGGTCTCACAAGAACCTCACTCCTCTTACTTCGTTCAGGACCGCGATCTCTTTAATTTTACTTAAAACATATATCTACTCGATCATTTTAAGCGTTAGACTTAAATATAGACTCCAATCTAAAATTTAACCACTTTTAATATTGGTGCTCATTTGATCAGGCCATATCATGTTCCATATGCATAGGACTAGTACATATAATATGTGAGGTGTTACATCCTTTCCTTCTTAGGAATATTCATTCCTGAATGTTATCATAACTGAAAAACCTTCATTAAAACAAACTTTTGATAACATTAAAAATATTCAAGCACACGTACTTAGTAATGCCTCAAATATGAACCTTGGTCTTTCTCTTTAGCTTCAAATAGATCAGGGTACTTAGATTTCATCACTTCCTCAGCTTCCTACATTATCTCTCCTGCTTGATGGTCCCTCCAAAGTACCTTTACGAAATCTATTTCTTTATTTCTTAGCTTCTTAACTTGACAAAATAGAATAGCAATAGGTACCTCTTCATAGGTGAGGTCTTCTGTAACATGAAAATCTTCAATTGAAGTGATATGAGATGGGTTACCTATGTATTTTCAAAGCATTGAGACATAAAACACTGGATGAACCATTGAAAGCACTTGGGGTAGCTCTAATTCATATGCAACCTGCCTAAACCTTTTAAGAAATTTATTTGGCCCTATGTAACGTGGGATCAATTTTACCTTCTTACCAAATATCATAACCCCTTTAATTGATGACACTATCAGGAATACCCAGTCTCCTATCAAGAATTCTTGCCCTCTATGAGACCCCGTGTTTCTCATCTTCCATAAAATGCATATTGTGGAATGTTGTATAAGGCATATATGTCTATGGCTAGAACCTAAGGGTAATAAGGCTTAACATAGGTGTTAATATCAAGGTATTAAAGTTTAAAGGCAAAGGAATCCCCTAAATGCATATTCGGGATTAGGGAGATGGCCCAAATGGCACTTCGTTCTTTTCGGAAGATTTAAATTTATTTTCACCTATTGGATGGGACTAAGAGTGCATAATTTGATAATAATGGATTTTTAAGGGGTATTTTAATATCCCAAAGTTCATACGTTATGTTTCGGCGTCAAGGAAGTTACAAGATAATGTTTGGCCAAAGTTACCATAAGCTTCTTTAAGAAATCCTTTTTAAATTCAGGACAAATGTATTAGACCATATCTTCCAAAATATAAGAAGTTAGAAGGTCCATAAAATATCGCATTGAAGGTCTACAAGTGTAGTTTGCAACACATAAAACCGCGTATCAATCCAACTTCAGAATAAAAAGTTATGAGAGTTTTACGACGACTGCCCAAGTAGAAAACTGAATCATGGGCCGGGTCGGGTCAAGCCCAACAATATGTTGGATATTTTGATGTTTTAAAGCTAGAAATGCATCATTTTTATCCCAAAACCGTTCAACAATTGAATAGAAAGCTCCACCAGCTCCATAAGTAATTTTGGTAAGTTTTTCACATTTTTACGGTTAAAATTCGCCTGCGTGCCTAGAAATATGTGTCTTACGCTTTGCGATTGTTTTTCTCTCTTATTAGTTGTGTTTGGGGGCTGTTTTGGACTGTGAAAATTGGTATTCTTGCTGGACGTTGTGTATTTGCAGCTAATATTTTAGGTAATCATTTTGGGGCTCTTGTACGACAATTTTTATGAAGTTCTATGGACGTTTCCTCACGTAAACGTTATAGGAAAAATCTGGTCATTAATGCCAATCTGTAGACTATTGGTAGGTGTTTTTAAGCTGTGTATATATAGTCATTGTGAATCTTAGGATGTCCAGAATAAATTTCATAAAGGAACTTCAGGAATTCAGATGTCCGTTGGAAAGGTATGATAAGGCTAAGCTTAGTTCCTCCTTTTAGCATGAAATTCGAAAAATTCCCAAAACGTCAAATGTGATATTTTACCATTCTATTGCTAGAAAGACCTTCTGTAAAAGGCATTGGGATTGTAGCAAAACTATTTTTACAATGGTATTAGTTTGATATTCCATTCAAACACTCAGCTGGACATTCAATATACATATATCAATTTATCATTTTTTCCTGACTATCGGTCCATATGTTGATGTATTGCTCTTTTTCTATGGGGTGTCACAAAAAATAAAGGCAGGTTACGAGGGAAAATATAATATTCATAATCAGTCCTTTCTCCTTATTAAAACCATATTTGAAAAACATAAAATGTAACATGTTAGTTTCCAATAATCTCCGGTATAACACTTCTCTTTAAACTACTAATGCACTTTATTCTTTTTAGTATTTTTTTTGCTAATTGACATGGAACCAAGTGTAAGCATTATGTGAAGCACCTTTATGAACATTTTCAGAATTAAGATATCATTCTAAATATTGAGTTAAGTTATCAAACTTCTTTGAATGACATGTAAGATCCCACGGGCCATATGTATATGTTGTGTCACGACCCAAGCCTAGGGCTTAGACGTGACATGGCGAATGAGGAACCCGAAGGAACCCCAAACAAGCCTCTCAAACTTATCATAACACTTCATCGGTCGTGGAAATACATTCAACATTAAATAACGGGAATTAGGGACTAAGGGCAAACCATTTCAAAATAACATCATAGAATAAGAGTCAA
>JBCEWC010011688.1:0-16471 GCA_038996855.1 Solanum aculeatissimum | reverse complement strand
TTGCATTATGGCTTATTCATGAATTTCTACATGTTTTATGATCTAATGTCTTTCAATTTGTTAAATCAAGTTTGAATACCATTACCCATGATCTTGAATATCGTTCATGGCATAAGCATGGTTGGGTCGTAGTTCAATCCACGACCCGTAAGTTAGGGTCATAGAAACAGCTCTGCACTGGCAATTTATAGTAAAACGGTCATAACTTTTCACTCCAAACTCCGAATGAGGTGAAATTAGTTGTGTTGGAAAGCTTATTCAAAGAACCTTTATTGGGTAGGTTATGCGACACCTAATTCATTTTGTACTGAGAGTTATGATCATTTAAAGTTGACCCTTGTATAATCTAATGCGAAAAACTTAATTGATAGAAAAGTTTTGAACTTGATTAAGTACTAGAGGTGTCTTATGAACCTAATCTACTTCTAATATAATTCACACATATAGGAATGAACCTTAAAATATAGGGACAATTAAGGTATCACTAGGTTCAAGATCATGTACTAACGACAAAAAATATTTCAAATCCTATGAATAAAGTTTTGGGGTGTTACAAATTTTTCTCAATGCACATACAAACAAACTATCAATCTCAATTCAAAATTATGCATAGTAGAAATTATGATCATTAACTCAATTTGGAGTTACGAGAATGCAACCATGAGCGAACAATTCAAGAATTAAGGTAGAGGAACAACAACATACCAATGAATAATTTAATAAGACTCAAAGGACAAAATATTATCTTAACTCAGAATTTCTAGACAATTAGAGTTCTACTCAACTCACACTCGACTCAATCTCACTCACAACAATCATAATCCATACTTTTCAAACTCAAGTCATGCATAAATTCAAATATAATCTTTAATTAGGGTTCATGTGTATGAAGACATGCACATGCATCTAATTGAATACTCAACTCATGGACATCACTAATATGACATAAGAGTTCAATAAGATAATAGAATCAGTTCAAGAAATTTGAAAACTAAAACTTATCTCAGCTTGAGTCAATAAATATGAAGGGACACATGGAAAAACTTAGGTTGTGTTATCCTTACATACATGAAAAGTTGATATTACAATCAAAATTTGAAGAACACTAACTTTCTTGGAGAAAACCTTTGATCTTTGAATGTTGATGCTTGTTCTTGTGAAAAGAATTCTCTTATGTAGTTTTTCTATTTGTGGCAGAACTTGGAAACACATTAGTTGAAGAGATCCTCTTTGATTCTTGACTTAAAAGCTTTAGGGTTCTTGATGAAGAATCCTGATTCTTGAAGAAGAAGGGTTAAGATATCCTTTCTTGAAATTCTTAAATTCATTTTCTTGAAACCTGATGTTATGATTTACGATTTATCTTAGAGATTTATTAATAGATAACGAAATTTATGTTGGGATAATGACAAATTTTGAAAGATAACCCTAACTTAATGAGTCTCTTGAAGATTCTTGAGCGTTCAAGTTTAGGAGTAAATGAGAGGGTTTTAATTATGAAAAGCTGACCTTCAATATGTTTTTGGATATTAAAATAATGCCAAAAATGTTATTAGACAAATATTGTCACGACCCAAGTCTAGGGGCTGGCTGAAACACTGTGAATGAGATCTCCGAAGGAACCCTTACCATTCATACAATCATTTAAGGTAAATCAAGAGAAAGACATAACCGGAAGCACATACATAGCCTGATTTATAGGATGACACATAACATAGAATAGATCATTAGGTAGAGTATACAATTCTTAAACTGAAGTACGTACATATGTCCAAAATATGTCTCTAGACCATAATATAAGATGAGGTCTTAGATAGACCCTGGCTCACCTTGAATAATAAAGAAACGTTTATCTGGAATACAAAATAAAGCATGAAGGATAATGTAACACCCCTTATGTTTTGAGGCCTGAAAAACTGAAAGACAGGAAAAATTTCCAATGGTTTGACCTTACGAGCTAGATGCAACCACGGGCTAAAGGTGGTCTCGTGGAAGGTTCCTAGGGAAAATGAAAAATTGAGAAATTTTTGGAAGTTGACTTACATAATACCAGATGAGCCGTAGAAGTACTCACCACCTATAAGCAATCTCGTAGGAAGAGGCCTTGAGGAACCTAAAATTGTTCTATGTATGGAACCATGGTACGAAAGGACTCATGACCCGTAAGAGGATCAATGGCTCCTGATACATGTTCGTGACTTAGAAGTTGTAATTTTAGTGGCTCAACCTTTGTGACACTCAGTTCCACAAGGAAAGATACGAACCCTATGTGCATCCACGACCCATAAGAGGGATTTCATTGATGGCTCTGGTAGTTTTTAATGAATGGTATTTTTGACATTTCCAATTCGTCTAAACCCCAAACCATGCCATTTTGGCTACCCTAACTGACTCAATCGACCTAACCTCTATAAAATTCTATTTATAAATCATTTAAAGCTTTTAATTTCTAAATTTCACTCAAGGGATCTCAATAATTCTCTCTCTAAGTCTAGGTTCCATTGAAGCTAAATCTTGAAGGTTTGATTAAGTATTTCTAAATTTTCTTCTTAAATTCTAAGGATTATACTTGAGGAATGTAGGGCTTCTATCACGACCCAAAAGTGGGGCTTAGATGTGACATGGCAAAGGAGAACCCAAAAGTCATCGATCAAGCCATCATAGCATTATTACTCACATCATCAATTCAAAAGCGCGGAAAAGTAAACACATAACACATAATTCTAGGGGAAATGGGGCTTTGGACTCAAGCTATAGGGATGTTGCCGGGAACAGGATGAGCATGAATCACATAACACATAACAAGTATTTCTAAGAGGCGGGTAAGTAGGACTCAAGCTATGGGGGCATACCGGGTTAGGGGACTTTCCACATAAGCACATTCCCAACATTCACAAGCCCATAAGCATAAGAATAATCATAAGCATAAACGGAACATCATATCATAACATATTGCCCACAAGCCCATGTTTCTCAAAGAGCCATATCAAGAGACTATGTGATCACAAACCTTAACATATCATATCATAACAAGAGGGCCATGCCCTTAACAAGAACGTCATCATAACCCTGCTTCAATTCTTATGCAATGAATGAGGAATCAAGTGCATGGGTAATGGAGGATTCAAACTTTAAATCATAAATCAATAGGTAATTCAACATAATTCATAATAAAATCCCAATTCAAAACGTAATATAATTTACCCATGCATAGTAAACCTTCAAAGGGACATGCATATTGATCCTTCAAGAATTTCCATGCATTTCATAAAATTCAAACTTAAATCATCATTAAATAACCTAATTTCTACAGACCACGACTGAATTCATTTAAATACTTCAAAATTTAAAGAACCCATAATTAAGGAAAGCTTAAAATTAAAATATAAAGACAATGGTTCTTGGGTCTTCATGGATGAAAGAGAATCCATGAATCAATTCTACATACCTTGAGATTAGTCAAAAAAATTGAAAGATTTCACAAAAGGAAGATTTTCCCCAAATTTCTTCAAGCTTTCATCAATGGAGGTCAAGAAGATTGAGAGAATTATGGAGTGAATTGGAGAGTGTTAAAATGGATGAAAAGGGATTAGGATTTGATTTAGGGGGGTTAGGAGACCTTAGAAAGCCTAAAAGGGGCATAGGATCTAATTAAATTATAAATTAACCATTAAGGAAATGGAATAGATCACTGCAAAATAGTGACTCACTGAAGGCCTACAGTGGCCGTCTACAGGTTCATGGACCGTGAACCTGTCTGTGAGACTTCACTTGGTCTCAACTTCGGCTTGAACTCTCGGGGGACTTTCTCGATCACTTCACAAGGGGCCTCATGGACTGTGTAGCTGCACATGGACTGTGTACTAGTCTGTGGAGCATCATTGTGTCTAGAGTCCAGCCCCAAACCTTGGCCAACATTCTTGAACACTTCACAGGACCCCTCACGGGTCGCGAAGGGTCACACGGATCGTGAGGTAGTTCGTGGGACCATACTTGGACAATGGCTTGGACCCCAACCCCTAGGAGCACACTGGACCAAACCACGAGCACCCCCATGGACCGTGGACCACCAAACGGTCCATGGTCCCACCCTTAGATCCTATTTCGGAACTCCTTTCCAGCATACTTCCAATTATGGGTAGTTTCATTGTAATAGCCATAATTTTCACATTCGAACTTCGAATGGAGAGAAAATAGATGCATTGCAAAGATAACTCAAAGAGATTCGATTTGATATATTCTATCCTACACAATTCATCATGTACCAAAAGATATAGCTTTTCAAAGTCCACTTCCCAATCAACCTTATAACTCCATCAAAACAATCCCTTTTTGGATTCGGCCACTTAGATGCAGGCCATGGTTACGAAAATTCAACCATGACAAGTTCAACCAGTACTAACCATTATAAAGTTAAATTTTTTTTGAGTCATTACAGCTTCATTTATTTATTAGTTTCATCCATGAAACCCAATCCAAAATCTCCTTTTTATAAAAAATATTCATGATGATTTCTTATGGATTTTTTATCTACGACTTCTAATGCATGGATTATGATTTCTATATGAAGATTATGACTAATTATACATGAATTATGATAAATTACATGATCTATATGATTTTCAAGTAAAATTATGTGATTTCAAAGTATGCATGATTAGGGCTTAATGACTTGATGTTTGTTCCTTTGTTAATGATCTAATTTGATTTTAATTGAATGTTTTATCTATGAATCCTACTCAATTGCATGATTTTGACCCAAATGTTCATGGACCCACACTTAGCCCTAGTCACCTATGATAAAGCTATGAATTTCTATGCTTATGATCTCAAGTATGAAAAATATATTTTATGATAATGATAATGTATTGAAAGCTATGATGATGCTATGTTAAAAGTGGGGTGATGAAAATCCAAATATTTATGATGATGTTAAGGTGAGAATGCCTACCCCTACTATGATGAAAGCAAAGTAGTTGGACTATTCTTATGATATGATATTTTAATGAAAGGTATGATGAGTATTTACGAAATTTGAAAGTATAAGTTTAATGAAGTATGAAATATGTGTTGACATCCAATTTTTCCTCCTTTCTTCTATTTTATTTTCTCGAGCTTCTAAATTATTAATAAGTATAACACTTTATATTTCACTACTACTTTTAATTCATTAATTTCGTTATTGTAATTATTTATTGGATACTATTATTACTATTTACTCTAACTTTTATTATTTTTATGATTACTATTATTTATTATCATTTTTACTATTTTAAAATTGCAGTTTTAAAATAACATCATTACAATTACTTATTGTCGTTTTCTTTAAAATGATTGTCATTACTTTATTTCAAGTTTCTTACTTACTAAAACTTTTACGTAATATATATATTACTAGTTAACAAATTAGATGCTTAAAAGAATTCATTCAAAGAAGAAAAAAGGAAGGTTATTGTCACGACCCGAGAGTAGGGCCTAGATGTGACATGGCGAAAGAGAACCCAAAAGTCCTCGATCAAACCATCATAGCATCATCAGATACATCATCGGTTCAGAAGCGCGTATAATAACACTTAACACGTAAGTCTAGGGGATTCTGGGGCTTTAGACTCAAGCGATGGGGCTTCAGAAGCGCGTATCATAAGATACATCATCGGTTCAGAAGCGCGTATAATAACATGCTTCACATAGCACATAGCAATTACGTTCTAAGGGGCGAGTAAGTATGACTCAAGCTGTGGAGACAAGCAGGGTTAGGGACTTTCCATGTAAACACATTCCCAATCCAAATGTATCATAATAGCATAAGCGGAAATGAAGGTATAACATAAGATACCATCACTTAACATAGATAGTCATATCATTGCAAGTAACACATAGCATAGCATACAATAGAGTTTGATATGTCCAACAATGCCTCTACATAAGATAAGACGGGGTCTCGACAAATTCCAGGCTCACCCTTAAGTCATAAAGTAAAGAAACATAAAGTAAAAACAAAGGTGACAGAAGTGGGTGTTGCCCTTAGAGTATAGGGCTTTCCACAAGTAACAACTTCAAGAGTCTCGTTTAGCCGTCCAATGGAGGATGAAAGTCACCTCCGATCCCTACATTGTTAGAGCATGTAGACAAAGTGTATAGGTTAGCACATAATAATGCACTAAGTATGCGAGCATGCTATGCATATGAACATGAGCCTACAAATGAGTTAGATAACAAGGGCACACTTATAGAAGGAGAATATAGGAAAGGATAGTATCTCAATAGGCCATGAAATCCATGATGCATGAAATGGCATAATTCTTATAGTTTAGGGGATGAGACCATAACCTACATCCAAACTCATGTGAGCTACAACATGAACTTGCCCGATGAGGCCTCCGATCGGATGAGAGAAGATTACTTGCCAAAGGTAACCTACACCATACCTTATGACCTGGTCATTTTGGTGTGATGGTCACCTTCCTTACGACCCGATCATTTCAGAAAAATTTCCATAACATATCATACCATATCATAGCATACGTTAGGGGACCACCCATTTCGGTTGCATAACCTATGTTGGCACATAGTTGAGAGAAAGGAGTAGGACCCGGGGATAGCCCACTTACTACTCCAATCCCACTCGGTGCTAAATCATCATACCACAAGAATACGTATACATATACATGCCTTTAAAATAGAATGGAAACACTTGACATCATACCATGCATAATTAGGCTTAAAGGCCGAATCACTTGCTTCATATCCATGCATACATGACTAAAAACAACACATTTCATAATGATACTTCATTGGACTAAAAAGCTAAATACGTTTTCATGTCAAACTTCATGCATTGGAGTAGCGCCATACTTTTCAAATCATATTGGTGTAAACACCCATTGTTGCTCAAAGAGTCATATCATAGACATTATGTGATCACATTCTTGTCATAACCCATACTTGTTCAAACTCATAGTCATAAACATATTTGGGACTTAGCCCACATCATATACTACATGAAATCTATGTTCATGCATGCAAATGCCATGATTGATGATGAGAATAGCATGGGTAACTAGAATTCATAATTTAAATCCAAATTAAGAAGAATCCATAAGAAATTCAAGGTTAAAACAACAATTAAATCTCAATTAGGCACTACCCATGCAAGGATTAAAGAGTAAGGGAACATGCATACTTTTACCTTCCTTAAATCAAGGGAATTCATCAATTTCGGGCTTAGTTTATCTTGAAGTTAGTAAATAACCATAACCCACACTTCAATTTCACTAAACCATTCTTAATTTAAAAGACCCATTTCAAGAAAAATCATAATTCATCATAATTTGAGAAAAAAAGATTTAGGGTCTTCATGGTTGAAAGAGAAACCATGAATCAATCCTACATACCTTGAACTTAACAAGAAGATTGAGATGATTCTGATAAAGATTTGAATTTTCCATAAATTTTAAGCTTGGTCTTCAATGGAAGATGAGAGAAAATTGAGAGAATTTGGGAGAAGAATTTAGAGCTATAATGAATAAAATGGATTAGGATTCAACTTAGGGGTTTTTAGGAGAGTTTAGAAAGGCTAAAACAGCCCTACGAATAATTAAAATTACCATTTAACCATTAATGAAACAAAGAAGATAAATGAGATAGTCACTGACGAAAGCACCCACACGGTCCGTGTAGTGGTTCACAGACCATGAACCCTACCGTGTGGCTTAACTTGGTTCATGCCTTGGCTTGAAATCTTGGAAGACTTTCTAGACCACTCCACAACAGGACTCATGGTCCATGAAGTTGCACATGGATCGTACACCAATCTGTGGAGCCTCACTTGGTCCGAAATCCCCGCCCTGGTGTCTAGGCAGTCTCTGGACCACTCCACGGAGGCCCTCATGGACCGTGAGGCATCACACGGACCGTGAAGTGGTCCGTGGAGCTTTACTTGGTCCGGGGCCTTGGTTTAGCACCCGTGGAACTCACTGGAACAGTCCACGGAGGGGATCACGGGTTGTGAGCCCCCCACATGGCCCGTGGTCCCTCCCATAAGGAAGTGCCTTAGCCCCAAAACAACTTCCCCTTTTCCAGCACACTTTTGTGCATGGGCAGTCTCACTGTAATGGTCATAACTTTCACATCCGAACTCCGAATCGAGTGAAACTAATTTCGTTATGACGGTAACTCAGATAGCTTCGATTTGGTATGTCATGGCCCACCCATTTCATCTCATACCAAGAGATATGGCCATTCAAATTTAGTTCCTCCACACAGTTCCATACAAAACTACACCAACACGATTCCTTTGAGTACGACCACTTAAATAGAATCCATGATCATCACTAACCAACCATAACAAGTTCAAAACAGACCTCAACCCACCAATATGAAGTTCAAAATTTTTAAGTCGTTACATTTCTCCCCCTTGGGAACATTCATCCTCGAATGAGCTAGACCATGACTTAAGGAAATCAATCAAGCAAGAAACATTTTCATCATAACTTATAAGGGATCATGCATCATTTTCAAAGCCATTTAAAACTCTTGTCAAAACATCATTTGAATCATTTTCGTGCTCACGTATGCATGCAATGTGAAGAAACTCAAGAATTTAAGGAATTAGGACCATTAGAAAGGATAGAACCTAGTACCTTAGGCTAGAGTAGATTGGAAAAGATGGGGGTATCGCTCCATCATGTCCATCTCCGCTTCCCATGTAGCACTCTCCACATTTTGGTTCCTCCAAAGCACCTTAACCGAAACCACCTCTTTTTTGTGAAACCACTTCACTTGCCTATCCAAAATTTCAACCAGTATTTTTTCATAAGTCAAATTCTCCTCAACCGTCACACCCTCCAAAGGTGTAATTGCCGTAGGGTCGCCGACCAGTTTTCTCAATATCAAAACATGGAACACCGGATGAATAGAACTCATCTACGGAGGCAAATCCAACCAATAAGCCACCTTGCCAACCCTCTCAACAATCTCATATGGTCCAACATACCGAGGGCTCAACTTTCCCTTTTTACCAAATCACATGATGCCTTTCATAAGAGATACTTTCACATAGACCCAACACCCACATGGAATTCGAGATCCCTCTTCCTAACATTTGAATAAGACTTTTGGCGACTTTGAGCTGTCCTCAATATTTCCCTAATCAACCTCACCTTTTCTATGGCCTCAACCACCAATTCCAGGCCTAACAATGTCACCTCACCTATCTCAAACCAACCCATCGGGGATCTACACCTTCTACCATACAAAGCCTCAAATGGGGCCATACCAATGCTAGCATGGAAACTATTATTATAGGCAAACTCAATAAGCAATAGGTGATCATCCCAATTTCCCTTGAACTCCAATACAGAAGCCCATAACATGTCCTCCAAAGTTTGAATTATCCTCTTGGCTTGTCCATCGATTTGGGGATGGAAGGCGGTGCTCAATTTGATATTAGTACCAAGTCTCTTTTGAAACAACCTCAAAAAATGAGAAGTGAATTGAGTACCACGATCCGATATAATTTACCTCGGTATACCATGCAACCTTACCAACTCCCGGATATACATCTTAGTATATTCTTCGGCACTATAAGTGGTCTTGACTAGTAAGAAATGAGTGGACTTAGTCATCCGATCAACAACAATCCATATCGAGTCAAATTGTTTATGAGTACGAGGTAACCTAACTATGAAGTCTATATTCACATCCTCCCACTTACAAGTAGGAATCTCAATGTCTTGGGCTAGGCCATCGGGCCTTTGGTGTTCCACCTTCATTTGCTGACAATTCAGACATTTCGACATGAATTTGGCTATGTCTTTCTTCATGCCATGCAACCAATACAACTCCATCAAATCTTGATGCATCATAGTGGATCTCGGATGAATAAATATTGGAATTATGAGTTTCGCTCATGATAATCTCCTTTAGGCCATCAACATCTGGAACACACAATAGATTTTGGTACCGTAGCACACCATCTCCCCCTTGGGAGAAAACCTCAATCTTTTATTTGGCGACCAATTTCTTTGACTCTACCAAGGAAGGATATAAGTCTTGCTTTGCCTTAACATCAATCACCACCGAAGACTCAGATCCGCCTTGAACAAAAATACCATAATTTTCTGAGTCGGCCAACCTAACACCCAATTTAGCCAACCGGTGTACATCTTTCACTATCTCCTTTTTCCCCTCATCCACATGCGACACACTTCCCATAGATAGCCTACTAAGAGCATCCACCACAACATTCACCTTGTCGGGATGGTAAATAACACTCATGTCATTATCCTTGAAAAGTTCTAACCATCTCCTTTGTCTCAAATTAAGATCCCTTTGGGTGAACAGATATTGCAAACTCTTGTGATCGGTGAAAACATCCACGTGAACTCCATATAGATACTGCCTCCAAATCATTAAGGCAAACACCACCACCGCCAATTCAACATCATGGGACAGATAATTATTTTTATGCACCTTTAATTGCCGAGACACATAAGTTATTACTTTATCATGTTGCATAAGCATACAACCCAACCCAGTTTGTGAGGCATCACAATACACCACAAATTCATTTATCCCACTAGGCAAGGTCAAAACAAGAGCCGATATGAGTCGATCCTTCAAGGTCTGAAAGCTCTTCTCATACTCACTCGACCACACAAATTTAGCCTTCTTCTGAGTCAACTTGGACTTGGTCAACGGGGATGCAACGGAAGAAAATCCTTTAACAAACCTCCGATAATAACTGGACAATCCAAGGAAACTCCGACTATTCAAAGGAGTCAACGATCTAGGCCAATCTTTCACCTCTGCAGTTTTCTTAGGATCAACCTTGATGCTATCTTTGGACACCACATGACCAAGAAATGCAACTTCTCCCAACCAGAATTCACACTTGCTAAACATGGAAAACAATTGCTTCTCCCTCAAAGTTTGAAGCACCAACCTCAATTGACTCATATGCTCTTGCTTACTCCGGGAGTAAATTAGGATATCATCGATGAAGACCACCACAAAATTGTCAAGGAACGATTTGAACACCCAATTCATGAGATCCATAAACACCACCGGATCATTGGTCAAACCAAACGACATCACCACAAACTCAAAGCGCCTATAATAAGTCTGGAAAGCCATATTTGGGATATCACATTCCCTTACCTTTAACTGATGGTAACCCGATCAAAGATCTATTTTAGATAAATGAGTAACTCCTTGAAGTTGATCAAATAAATCATCAATTCTGGGCAACGGGTACCTATTCTTAATGGTCACCTTATTTAATTGCCGATAATCAATACATATTCGGAGAGAAGCATCCTTATTCCTCACAAATAACATGGGAACACCCTAAGGTAAAATACTCAGTCTAATATAACCTTTATCCAACAAGTCGTTTAACTGATCCTTCAACTCTTTTAACTCAGACGGAGCTATACGATAAGGAGGAATAGAGATAGATTGAGTATCCGAAAGGAGGTCTATGCCAAAAT
The DNA here is from genome assembly GCA_038996855.1 of Solanum aculeatissimum. NCBI lineage: Eukaryota > Viridiplantae > Streptophyta > Magnoliopsida > Solanales > Solanaceae > Solanum > Solanum aculeatissimum. The sequence goes on along the minus strand of JBCEWC010011688.1, from coordinate 4,979 downwards.
CTACTTCTCTATCTAGGAAAATACCAAGTAAGTCCTCAGGAAACACATCAGGAAACTCATTAACCACTGGAACTGATTCCAGAGTAGGTGACTTACCCTTCACATCTCTAACCAACACAATATGGTAGATACACCCCTTACAAATTATTCTCTGGGCTTTGAGGTAAGAAATAAACCGACCCCTAACCACGGAATCGCTACCCTTCAGTTCCAACACAGGTTCATTAGGAATTTGAAATTTGACTTGTCTAGTCCTACAATAAACTGAGGCATACGAGGCATGTAACCAATCCATACCAAGAATGACATCAAAGTCATACATCTCAAGTTCTACAAAATCACCGGGGAAGACCTTATGCAATACAGTGATAGGATAATGCTGATATATTTTTTGAGCAATAATAGACTCACCCATGGGAGTATACACCGAATAAGGTTCCCGTAGGGTTTCATGGCTCAAGCTAAATTTAACAGCCAATAGAGGAGTCACAAAAGATAAATTTGCACCCAAATCAAGTAAAGCGTAAGCATCAAAATCAAAGATTCTTAATATACCAGTCACGACATCTGCAGCTTCCTCTACCTCCTGTCGAGCATGAAGAGCATAGAACCTGTTGTTCTTGGAAGCACTAACAACCTGAGCCTTTGGCTGTCCTTGACCACTGGGGGCTATTTGATCTTTCTTTGCACCCCTTGAATAGTCAGAAATCTTATGGTCCAAACCCCCGCACCCAAAGAAAGAACCCATAGCTCTCCTACAATCACCCATATGGTTCTTCCCACACTGGTCACAATGGGGAATTTATGGACCACTCCCTATTGGTAACTTAGGAGAAGGTACCCTTGGGTTAGCAAACCTCACATTGGAACCTTGGCCTTGTTAGAATCGACCAAATCCGCCACCACCCTTAGAGTTGAAGAATCAACCATCAAATCAGGCTCTCTTAGAGTCGTTCACCCTTCGCTCCTTGAGCTTCTCACCCTCAATCGGTCATGATCTGGGAAATATCCATGTCCCTAATCAGCATAGCAGTACGACCATTCTTTCATTACCAAGTCAGAAACACCCGAAATGAACTTGTGCATTCTTGCACTGGGATCAACTACTAGCATAGGAGCATACTTTGAAAGCATAGTGTATTTGAAGGAATAGTCCCTCACAGTCGCTCTACCTTGTCAAAGATTAATGAACTCAGTCATTTTGGCTTCCCGAAGTTCAAAGGGGAAGAATCAGTTCAGGAAGGCCATCTGGAACTCTTCCCAACCAACCTTAACATCCACCATTCTTTCCACCAACCACTGATTGTACCACACTTGAGCCACATCTTTTAACTAATACACAACCAATTCAACGTTTTCCTCAGAATTGACACTCATAATAGTCAACACCTTCGTGAGATCATCAATGAACTCCTGGGCGTCCTCATCAACCTTTGAACTGAAGAACTTCGAAAGATTCATCCGTGTGAAGTCCCTCACCCTAGAAGCTAGAGTGCCACTGGGATTAGTTGGCCGAACTTGATTAGCTACCACTTGGGACAACATAGACACCATATTCCAAAATTCAGCGTGGGTCACCTATTCCACCACAAGTTCACGAGGGGCCTGCTCCTCATTGGCCGGAACCTGTCTGGGGCAGGGAGCACTTTTGGGAGGCACTTTTGTAAGAGCGACAAGAATACCAACATTAAAGAAGTCTCATAAATAGTACACAGCACGCGTAAGGGGATAATGAAGTAAGAAAATTCCTAAAATGCCATCATAGCCTCTCGTTGAACCAAACTCTAATTGACGTGGCATGTTAGACTTTAAGGATCATTTACAAACCTAGGGCTTTGATACCATCTTTGTCACAATCAAAGAGTAGGGCCTAGATTTGACATCGCGTAGGAGAATCCGAAAGTCCTCGATCAAGCCATCATAGCATCATCACACACATCATCGGTTTGGAAGCATATGTAATAATAATTAGCACGTAAGTCTAGGGGATTCCGAGGCTTTGGACTTAAGCTATGGGGATGTTACTGGGAATGGAATAAGCATGAATCACATAGCACATAGCAATTACATTTTAAGGGGCAGGTAAGCATGACTCAAGCTGTGGGGGCAAGCAGGGTTAGGAACTTTTCACATAAACATTTTCCCAATCGAAACGTATCATAATATCATAAGCGGAAATGAAGCCATAACATAAGATACCATCACTTAACATAGATTTTCGTATCATTGCAAGTAACATATAACATAGCGTACAATAGACTTTGATATATCTAACAATGCCTCTACATAAGATAAGACGGGGCATCGACATATTCCAGACTCACCCTCAAGTCATAAAGTAAAGGAACATAAAGTAAAGAAAAAGGTAGACGGAAGTGGGTGTTATCCTTGGAGTATAGGGCTCACCACAAGTAACAACTTCAAGAGTCTCGTTTAGCCGTCCAACGGGCGATGGAAGTCATCTCCAGTCCCTACATGGTTAAAGTATGTTGACAAAGAGTATGGGTTAGCACATAATAATGCACTAAGTATGCGGGCATGCGATACATATGAATAAGTTGTCATCCCATAAGAATACGTACATATATACATGCCTTTAAAATGGAATGGAAACACTTGACATCATATCATGCATAATTAGGCTTAAAGGCTGAATCACTTGCTTTATATCTATGCATACGTGATTAAAAGTCAACACATTTCATAATCATACTTTATTGGGATAAAAAGCCAAATACGCTTTCATGTCATACATCATGCATAGGAGTAGCTCCATACTTGTCAAATCATATGGTGTAAACACCCATAGTTTCTCAAAGAGCCATATCATAGACATTATGTGACCAAATTCTTGTCATAATCCATACTTGTTCAAAATCATATTCATAAACATATTTGGGACTTAGCCCACATCATATACTTCATGAAATCCATGTTCATGCATTCAACTGCCATGATTGATGATGAGAATAGCATGGGTAACTAGAATTCATAATTTAATTCCAAATTAAGAAGAATCCATCAAAAATTCAAGGTTAAAGCAACAACTAAATCTCAATTAGGCACTGCCCATGCAAGGATTAAAGAGTAAGGGGGCATGCATACTTGTACCTTTCTTAAATTAAGTGAATTCATCAATTTAGGGCTTAGTTTATTTTAAAATCATTAAATAAGCACAACCCACACTTTAATTTCACTAAACCATTTTTCATTCAAAAGACCCATTTAAAAAAAATCACAATTCATCAAAATTTGAGAAAAAGGATTTTGGGTTTTCATGGTTGAAAGAGAAACCTTGAATCAATCCCATATACCTTGAACTTAACAAGATGATTGAGAAGATTATGATAAAGACTTGAATGTTTTCCAAATTTCAAGCTTGGTCTTCAATGGTAGATGAGAGAAAATTGAGAGAATTTTGGAGAGGAACTGAGAGCTATAATGAATAAAAGGGATTAGGGTTCAATTTTGATGTTTTTTAGGAGAGTTTAGAAAGGTCTAAAACGGCCCTAGGAATACTTAAAATTACCATTTAACTATTAATAAAACAGAGAAGTTAACTGAGACAGTCGCTGACAGAAGCACTCAGAAGGTCCGTGTAGTGGTTCACGGACCGTGAACCCTACCATGTGGCTTAACTTGTTTCATGCCTTGGCTTGAAATCTTGGAAGAATTTCTGGATCTCTCCATGATAGGACTTGTCACGACCCGGATAGAGGACCTAGATGTGACATAGATAAAGAGGACCCGAAGACCCTCGATAAAGCCATCATAGCATCATTATACTTATCATCGGTTCGGAAACGCGGAAGCTAAAGCATGTAACACATAAGCTCTAATGATTTAGGGAATTGGGACTCAAGCTATTGGGGCAATACGGGGAAGGGATAGACATGCTTACACATAGCACATAGTCATACATCATATATAACATTCAAGCCATTATCATAACATAATAACATAAGCATGAGACATGTTAAATAACATCATATATATAACAAGGATCCAACATAGAAGCCAAAACTTACTAGAGTAAAGATTTGTCCACACATGCCTCTACAAAGAAGAGCGGGGCCTCGACAAGCTTTAAGGCTCACTCTCAAGTCTAGAAAGTAAATACATAGAGACAAAAAGGTAGACAGATGGTGGCTATTGCCCTTGAATAATAAGGCTCACCACTAGATAGTCTTCCACAAGATATCAAACATAGTCCGGAAGAATGTAGTAATCACCCTCGTACCCTACATGGTTAGAACATGTAGAAAAGAATATGGGTTAGCACAATTTAAGCACTAAGTATGCAGGCATGCAATGCATATGACAACTATAGTGTGACCAAGAAACATGTCAAGGGGACAAGTGATACGAAAGGAGTGCACTTAGCCAAAGAGTTATATATAACAATATGCTATGCCATGATTCATGAGATGTAATCCTATGATCATATATATACAGCGGAGATGTACCTCAACCGACAAAGACAAAATGATCCGGACGAGCCACTACCCGAACCCGGTACTATTTGCCAAATAGTACCCTAACACCCTTAAACAAGGGGAAACAAAACAGAGTTCCCTAGATAGGGAATTAACCCATGGTGGCACATGGTTTGACGGAAAGGGTGGGCCCTTGTGGAATAGCCCACTTACTATCCAATTCCTCGGTGCTAAGCTCATCCCACGAGAATACGTATAGTTACGTGTAATATTTAAATATGGAGACTTACAAATACTTTCAAAATATGCATACTTAGTCAAAACAAAACCATTGTTCAAAACTTGTGCATGCTTGAGTAAAAACCCTATCAAAACCTTGCAAAAACTTGTCATGGTCATATCTTGTCAATGCAATAGGAGTAGCCCATCTAATAGCTTATCATATCAAGCCTTGTAACTTATCTTTACAAAGTGCTCATAGAGCATTAACAGAGTGCTCATAGAGCATTAACAGAGAGACTATGTGATCACAAGCCTTAACAA
>JBCEWC010011687.1:0-16471 GCA_038996855.1 Solanum aculeatissimum | reverse complement strand
TGATGTGTGTAATGATGCTATGATGGCTTGATCGAGGGTCTTCAGGTCCTCTTTCGCCATGTCACATCTAGGCCCCTTTTTGGGTCGTGACAATTTGTGATGAAAAGCTGATGGGAAATGGTTCCAGCTAGTTTATGATAAGATTAAGATTTTGATGATACATAAATTTGATACTCATTACTTGTAAATTGATAATGAACCTATTAAGTACTACTTGTAGGTTAGAGATTTGGGTTGTAGGCTTGGAACAAATTGATCTTTACATCGTGTATATTGAGATGCTTGACTTGAATTGATATATTTATTGTAATGTGGACTCTTGCATACACTCTTTATTACTCTATGTGAATATTATGTTGTTGTGCATTCTTGACTGAGTTCCACTAATTCATTATGGGGACGGGTCACACGCTCTGTGGCAAGAGATATTGATTCATTATAGGGTCGGGCCACATGCTCTGTGGCATGATACATTGATTCATTATGGGGACATGCCACATGCTCCGTGGCTAGAGATATTGATTCATCATTGGGTCAGGAAACATCCTCCATCCCAGGTAACACTGATGATGATGCTAGGGACGACCTCACGCTCTGGAGCATATACATAGACAGATATGTCTCCCATGGGTTCTGGTTGACACCATCAATGGATGTGTATCATAAGACAAATATGCATCATGGCAATTTGACATTGCATCGCATTATTTACATCTTATGGAATTCACTCCATCTCATATCATACCTATATTGATATTACTACTGTATTACTTATGAGATAGTATACTTATTATATCATTGACTTGAGTATCTATTGGATGTATATATATTTGTGTATTAAGATATTATGCCTGCTAATGAGTACAACAATAATAACATACCAGTGGAATCCCACAAATGGGGTCTGGGGAGGGTAAAAATATAAGCAGACCTTACCACTACCTCATAGAGATAGAGAGGCTATTTTTGTGAAACCCTCTTCTAAAAAATCTATAAGTAGAATAAACTAAATACAAAAAAAGGGAAAAAGAAAAGAAAAACAAGGAAGAACGACTAATAATGAAATGCAAATGATAATATAAGACGGATAATGACCACACAAGATATAAAGATATGACTAATCCTACTACCCTCCTATATCCTAAGACTAGACATCAACCCTACTAGCTTATCAACCTGCTACTCTAATTTGCGACCTACACTCTTTTTTATCAAAGATCATGTCCTCAGTGAGGTCAAGTTTTTCCATATCCTGTCTATCACCTCTCCCCAATACTTTTTCGGTCTACCTCTACTCCTCTGAGTAACCCCTAAATCCAACCTCTCACACCTCCTAACAAGAATATCAGTGCTTTTTCTCTGCACATGTCTAAACCATCGTAGTCTTACTTCCCTCATCTTGTCAGCCACAGGGGACACCTCTAACTGCTCCCAAATAGAGCCAGGTGATAAGTATATCTATATTATTATGAATTGTATATTATATTATGTTGAGACATTTTTGAGTATGGGGTTGTAGTTTGGTAGTTTGTGATTGGGAGTTAAGGAGTACTTGTGTTCTTCATTGCTTTACTCTAGGTTATTTCTATTTGTTGAGTATCTTGTTGTTTGGTGTTCACCCCTTGCTACATTTTTATAGGTTGTGACTGCGGTCTCGATTGCTAGTTACTCTTCATTACAGGATCAAACTTCTTGATCACTTTTAAGGTAGCTGATTGTACCTTCAGCATGCCTTTGAGGATTTCATCTTACATTTTTTCTATTTGAGGACTATACATTGAGACTTATATTTTATTGATTATTCTATCAATAGAGGCTTGTACATGTGATGTTGGTTATGGAAAGGTTGTAGTTTTGATTTCCTATGCTTATATATCTTACTTAGACTATTTATCTTTCACTTTTATTATTATGTTGACTTATTTAGGTTTTGGGATGACTCGCCTTGGTGAGTAGGTGAATGTCATCACACCCGGATTTTAGGTAGTGATAATTTGGTATCAGAGCCCCAGGTCCATAGGTCTCATATGTGTACAAGTCCAATATAGTAGAGTCATAAGAATCGATTGGAGATGTTCATTACTTATCCTTGAGAGGCTACAGAGACTGCAAGGAAATTACCTCTTGTTCTTTTGAATCTTATCATGCGTGGTTATTGTTGGGTTTCTGAATATTATATAATCATATGCTTGTGCCCATGCATGTATCTACCCCCATAGGTGATCCTTTAGTGATGGGAACCCATGCTTGGTATTTTGTATGGGAATATGAGATGTCATTGTGTGGCTTGGAATTCAATCCATCTTTGAGAAGGAGGTAATGGACTTAATGGATTGATGTGTTGTCAGCCTTGGATTGTCCTATAATTTAAAGGTATTTGGGTATTGTTAGAGGTTTAATGAGGTATGTTAAAGGTAAGGTATCAGAAGATGAAACTGATTGGAGGACTTAATTGACATCGTATTATTTTTAATTACTCATTCAACATTGAGGGTGGTACTTTCTTGGTCTATTAGATGTTTGGGTTGCTTTATAAGCTTGGCATAGCATGGTTAGAGGAATAACTATGTTATTAGTGTAATAAGTATGGGATTCCAGTTGTTAAGTTCGTCAAATAAGGGTTACTTAGTGTGGGAAGAGGATGACATTATATTAATTGGAATCAAATCTTCTACTACCTTTTCTTGGAGTGGGTATATAGCACGAATGACTATGATACTTCTAGTATGGTGGTATTTATGTCTACTTGGCTAGGGTTATGTTGCTTTTGCTACCCATATAGTATATAGTAAAAGGTATATTTCTTGGTGAGAGATAAAACCAATTTGATTATGTATAACAACTATTCAATAAGACAAAGGTGTGGACTATTCGAGCATGAACTTCTCAGGGAGGATGATGTATTTTAGTGGTGAATCTGGTGGGTTTTCTGATATGGTACTGGTAAAATACGAGGACGGAGATATTAGTCTTTGAGCGTGAACACTAGTTTCTATGGGGGATATAATTTGTTTCACTTACTCAGGTAGTGGAGGTTGACATTGCCATCACATTTGGGGAGAACCAATTGGTTGTTACTATGGATTCTTGAATTTAGAATCAGTCACAAGAAAAGTCATAGTGGTGAATCTTGGAATGAGTGTTAATATGTTTATGTGTGGATTTTATCTCAAAGATCTATATGGGAACTAGTGACTTCATTATAAGACAAGAGGGGTGCGTTGATATGGAGATGACAAACATATTGATTAATGAGATTTTGAAAAATTCATTTGTATGAATGTAAATGGGAATATTTGTAAGAAAGAGCATGTGGATAATTAGTTGAGTCAGTAAATTTGACTGGTATGACTTGGTATTGGGTTACACTTGTATCAATGGGGTTAAGAGATTGTTAGGAGATATGAGAGAGATGTCTACAGGAGTTGGCTAGAGTGTGAGAATGAATTTCTTTATGGTGATCAATTTAATGACTAGGATGACTTGGGTTGCTAATGACAGGCATGATAAGATATATGAGGAAGTGATCGATGATAAACTAGTGTATGTAATCTCTTGAGATCTTCAAGGTATGTATTAATCATGCTTGAGAAAGAAATCAATTGCATACTGTGAATCAGGATCCAAGATTTCATGGTAAGTTCACATTCATGGTAGTTGATTTGTCAAGTTATGAATTAGTCAGGTAATGAGATGATTGGTTATGTTGGTTATTGAGCATTTTGAAGGGGTTTGAGCATGGCTTCGATTATGGACTATGTTACTTTTAATGGTGAAAGAACGTAATAAAGTTGCATTTAAGATGTTAGTATGAAGAAACGGCAATATGCTGTGAAGTTTTTCTAAGAAATAATGACAATAAATGGGTTAGAAGCAAGTACATTAGCCTTGGGCATCAAAGAGTTTGAGCATTTAGGACTGGGCCATGAGTATGGGTTAAGCATTCAAACATCCTTGCAATATTAATGACAGATACAAGTTAAGACAAGTGAAGGAGATTAGACATTATGTATAGATCCATGGTTTAGAGTTAAAATTGTATGGATTTTTTCTTTGAGTTTGTGTGATAATGTGAGGTGGGATGACTCACTACCATATTATGAAAGAGTATCAATTCCTTTTCAGAAGGTTTGGTTTGGGTTGAATGACAAACAGTGATATGTGAGAAATTCTACATTTCATCTTTGGTTGGATCATTTTGTCATAATAGGTGACTCATGGAAGCACTATCGAAAGGACTTATAGTTTTATGTGTGCCATTGATGATTTTGGATTAGATGGATACTACTTTGTTGAGGGAAGTTAACATAGACTATCATAATGGGTTAAGTAGATACCTAGTGGTAAATAAAGGTTATGTGCTTATGGTATTTTGAATTCATGGGGTGGTCAAGAATTTCTTAAGTTTGGCATGAGGTTACGAGTGTTTGAGTGGATGTTGAGGCCTCTTTTTCCCTCGAAGTGTTACGTATGGTTGAGGTTGATTCCTAATTAAATAGTTGCATCTTACGGAAAAGGTACCATACTTGGTTAAGCTACTATTCTAGTATCTGGGCAGTATTAATTAAGGTTTTCTAAACATGGGAGTATCATTCACCGGTTATCTTTCCTGGTCGTTACCTTCCTTTGGGCTAGATTAATCAGATTGTCTTTTATGAGTATGCAATGTCTAAGTATTAGAATTGCGAAGCTTATGTTCAAGGAGGATTATGTTAAGAGAATGAAACTTGGTTAGGGTTGTGATGGTTTGTATATTGCAATTGGCTATGATTGGTTTAGATTCACTCTTCTCCATCAAATGAAATAGATCTGAGTTGCCCTGTGGTCTCGTGGGTGGAAGTTCGTCTTAATAAGTACACTGTGGTATGAGGGCGTTGTTTCAAGTTTGGTTTATTGGCAAGTTTTGGCTGGGTAATTACTCTTGGAGGGTAGAATTTCAAGTTGGTTCTTAAGTCTTATTCTTGATAGTACATCCAGATAGCATAACTCTTGGAAATGAGATTACGTGGAAGTAATTAATGACTTTGAGAATTGTGTTTCAAACTTTTGGTTACTTCTAGTGATGCTCCTCCCTTTGCTTTATGTTCAAGGATGAACATAGCTTTTAGTGGTGAATGATGTAATGACCCTGAAGGTCATTTTTGGCATCCTCGACAAAATTACTATTTTGCCTTTTCTAAAAGTTACTTTGAGTCATTTTTTGGATGAGTTGAAAAGTTGGATTTCAAAAATTTTGTGAAAAAATGGAGTTTGCAGAAGAAAGAGTTTTTAAAGGCTTAAAATTTGAAATTGTGAGTTTTGAGGTCATCTTGAGTTTTGGGTGTTAGAATGCAATTTTATTAATTCCATTAGCTTCTAAATGCAGAATGTGATCTAGGAACTGACAGATCTGAATTCAGAGTTAAAATGGAGATTTTGGACCCGAAGTTGCATTTTTAGTTGAATTCAGATCATAAGTTTGACTGGGTCAACATTTAAAGTTCGAAATCTATAATGCAAATTCTGATGATTCCATTGCATCTAGAATGTCATTTTTGGTAGGGTTGCATATTTGATTCATATTTATAGGGTTCCAGATGAGTTTCAGTGGTCAAGAAGTGTGTTTTGAAGGGTGTTGGTGAAAGTTGACCACGGTCAATGCAGGTCCATGGGTCAATAACCTATTTTTTTCTTTTCTTTTATTTGTTGAAAATACCCCTTCTTCCCCATTTTAACTAATACACTATTTTCTTCCATTTTTGGAGATTTAAAAGTTTAGAGGTGCAATTTTAAGAAAGATTTTTCATGGATTTTCATTTGGGTAAACTTCCTAAATACAAATTCTTTTATTTTCAGTATTTAAATTATGATTTTGATTTGAAATTTTTGGTTTCAAGCCTCCAATTTTTATGGATTTTCAAGAACATGATTCAAACTTTAAATGGTGATTTCTCCCTTAATTTCTACTCAAATTTTATGAAATTTTAACCCATGAACTTCATTCTTCATGCTGAATTTGATTTTGAGTTCAAATTTGAGATTTTTAAGAAATAACCTAATTTTTGACCATTTTACCCCAGATCAAATTCCTATCAATATGGGTATCAATTGACTCCTTTTGATGCGTATATCTTATTCTTAATAGTGGTTTGATGATTTGGAGTTGATTTTGTAGATTCATTCATTCAATTTTCTAGTTCACAGTTCGACCTACGAGATTGTGGTGATTTGGAGTATCGTGGAAGGGAAAAAGACTTGATTTGAGTTGATTAAGACTTCCATTAAGACAAGTGGACTTCTAAAATTTTGTTAAGTAAGATTGAATATTATATTATTCTATGTGAATGTGTTGGGTGATTGTGGCATGAAATGGGATAGAATAACACTATTGTAGGCTTTGAGCATGGGATTTCGGATTGGGTGATATCAATTGTTGTGATTTCTTGACTTGTGAAATAATTGTGGGATTGTGAATACTTGTAAAACTTGGGGGTTAGTGAACTATTTTAGGGATATTATTTGGGTAAGGATAAAAAGGAAATGATGACACATATACTTGAATCCTGAGATAGTATCCTTTGTTGTCGACTTAGACTTGTGAGGTAATACCGTGAAATAAGCTTGTGATGCCATTGTTGATAATTTAAGAGTGTGCATGGTGTTTGACTGTTGAACTTTGGATATTATTACATGGAAATATCTATTGAATCTCTTTATGTTAAATATTGGGTTAAATACTTGCATTGAAGTATTGTTGGAACTATGTTATATTATGATTATCGCGTATTGTATTAATGAAGACTCCAATGTTGAACGAAAATGAAACAAATGATTAATTGTGACTAAATGGTGTAATATGGACATCATGCCTATTTATATATATGTGTGAAGGTGATTAAAGTACCTCGATGACATGAATCTCTTAATGCTCCATTTGTGATGAAAAGCTGATGGGAAATGGTTCCGACTAGTTCCTAATATGATTGAGATTTTGATGACACTGAAAATGGATACCCATTACTTGTAAATTGATAATGAACCTATTGAGTACCACTTGTGGGTTAGAGATTTGGGTTGTAGGGTTGGAACGGATTGATCTTTATATCTTGGATATTGAGATGCTTGACTTGAATTAATATTTTTATTATAATGTGGACTCTTGCATGCATTCTTTATTACTCTATGTGAATATTATGTTATTGTGTTATTTTCTCTAAGTTCCACTGATTCATCATGGGGTCGGGTCACACACTTTGTGGCAAGAGATACTGATTCATTATGGGGTCAGGGCACATACTCTGTGGCATGAGACATTGATTCATTATGGGGATGGGCCACACACTCCCTCACAAGAGATACTGATTCATTATGGGTTAGACCACACACTCTGTGGCAAGTTACACTGATGATATCGGGGATGGGCCACATGCTCTAAGGCATATACATAGACAGATATGACCCCCATGGGTTCCGGCTGACACCATCAGCAAATATGTATCGTAGAACAAACATGCATCATGATTATTTGACATTACATCATATTATTTACAACTCAGGTCATTCACTCCATCTCATATCATACTTGTATTGATATTACTACTTTATTGCTTATGAGATTATATACTTATTGTATCATTGACTTGAATATATGTTGGATATATTTATATATGAGTATTTAGATGTAATGCCAGGTGATGAGTATATCTATATTATTACGAATTGTATATTATATTGTTTTGGGACTTTTCTGAGTGCAGGGTTGTAGTTCGGAGGTTTGGGGTTGGTAGTTAAGGATTACTTGTATTTTTTATTGCTTTACTCTAGGTTAGTTCCGTTTGATGAGTACCCTGTTGTTTGGTGTTCACCCTTCCTATATTTTTGTAGGTTGTGAGCCCAGTCCCTCTTGCTAGTTACTCTTCATTATAGGATCAAGCTTCAAGCTCACTTGTGAGGTAGCTGCTTATATCTACAGTAGGCCTTCGAGGGTTCCATCTTATGTTTTATTCTATTTGAGGACTATACATTGAGACTTATATTTTATTGAGTATTCTATCAATAGAGGCTTGTATATATAGCACCAGTTCTGGGAAGGTTGTATTTTTGATTTCCTATGCTTATCTATCTTATTTAGACTGTTTATCTTTTGTTTTTATTATTATGTGGACTTATTTAGGTTTTGGGATGACTCGCCTTGGTGGGTTAGGTGAGTGTCATCACACCTAGATTTTGGGTCGTGACAAGGTACTGCCTCAACACCCTATTCATAAGATCCATGAAAGCTGTGGGTGTATTAGTCAATCCAAAATGACATAACTAAGAACTCATAATGACCATGGTGGGTTCTGAAGGTTGTCTTAAGAATGTCATATTCTCTAACTTTGAGTTGATGGTACCCAGATCTGAGGTCTGTTTTGGATAAATAAGTAGCACCCCTGAGTTGTTCAAATAGGTCATCAATTCTAGGAAGAGGATACTTATTCATTATGGTGACCTTTTTTAATTGACAGTAATCTATGCATATTCTAAGAGAACCACCTATTTTATGCACAAAGAGAACTATAGCACCCCAAAGTGAGACTCTTGGTCTGATGAAATCCTTATCTAGAAGGTCTTTTAGTTGTTCTTTCAACTCCTTTAACTCTGAAGGAGCCACCGGATATGGAGGAATAGATATGGGCTGAGTATTTAGGAGGATGTCTATCCCAAAGTCTATCTCACTGTTAGGAGAGACTCCAAGTAGATCATCACGGAAGACTTCTAGGAACTCATTCACGACTAGAATAGACTGGAGAGATGGTGTCTTGAAACCGAAATCTTTGACTCTAACTAGGTGGTATTTACAACCCTTGGAAATTAACTTTCTTTCTTTGAGATATGAGATGAATTGACCCTTAGGCAAAGCTGAGCTATCCCTCCACTCTAAGGCTGGCTCATTAGGAAACTGAAACTTAACAACCCTTGTTCTACAGTCTATGGAGGCATAAAAAGCATGAAGCCAATTTATCCCTAGAATAATATCAAAATCTACCATGTCTAACTAAACCAGATCAGCTAAGGTATCTTTATGGTAGATTGACACTGGACAACCTCTATAGACTCTTCGATCTAGAATAGATTCTCTAACAGGAGTGGAAACATTAAAAGGCTTAAGAAGATATTTTAGACCGATCTCAAACTTCATGGATACATAAGGAGTAACAAATGATAATGTAGCACTTGGGTCTAACAATGCATAGACATCATAAGTAAAAACTTTGAGCATACTAGTAACCACGTCTAGTGAGCTCTCCTACTCCTATTTGGTGGCCATGGTATATAGACTATTTGTACCCCCGCTTGTACTTGATGTAGCACCCCTATGAATTGGTGATTTGTTATCCTTAATGTTCTGCCTCCCCATAGGACACTCTTTCAAAAATTTTCCCACTTGAACGTATACAAAACAACTATTTTTTCCCGTAGGGCACTCTCTTGGATGAGACCTGTCACACTTACCACAAATCGGATAACAAGAAAATCCCTGAGCTACACTCCTCTGCAACTGATTGCCTTAAACTCTGTGGTTCTGTGATCCCTGCTCATTCTTATCCCTCGGTGCAGGTGCACTAGCAGATAAAGGTGTTGGTCTAAATGACTTAGGTTGAAAGGATGAATGACTAGCACTTCCATCCCACTTCTTACTTGTCTCCTGACCTGATGTATTGACCCTCTTGTTTCCAAACTCCTCCCTATCATGCATATTTTCCTCCTCTACCTTCTGGACATAAGTCATCAAAAGCGAGCTATGTCCATATCGCCAATTAGCATAACACTTTTTCCTTCTCTCTTAGTCTTTCAAGAGAGTCCAGATACAAATAAATCCATCTTGGTATTCATGTTGCCACTATAGTCAGACAATAACGGGACAACTGAGTTAATTTGAGGATTTACTCCTGGAGACTCATAGCTTCGTGCTTTAGATTCAGGAACTCACTCACCTTATACTGCCTTAACTCTCTGTGAAAGTACTATCCCAAATAGGCCTCCTCGAACACTGCCCAAATCAAAGCTAGCACCTCTTCTGCTCTACATCCCTTCCACTGATCAAACTAGAGTCTAGCTACTCCCTTGAGCTAGTAGTCAACCAACTTAACTCAGTCTGCATCACCTGTGTGCATAACTTGAGATAGTTTCTAGAGCTCCTCAATGAAGTTTTCAAGATCCTCTTTCACTTTAGACCTTGTGAACTTTGGTGGGTTCATTCTTAGAAATTTACGAACCTTAGTGGTGTCTGAATCATCATATATTCACTCTCTCTGTTGAACTCCCTGTGTGGTGACACTCTGATCCAATGTCTAGATAGCCTGGCGGAGCTTAGCATTAGAGATATCCGCTTATGGTAGCTACTTAACTGGCATAGTTGGACCTCTGGGTCCCTAAAGAATTGGTAGATCAGGCTATTTTGCATTTTTCCTGGCTAGCACCCTCTACCCCTAGCTAGTCTTGTGGCTCTACATAGAGGTATGATCTAAAAAGCAATGCATAAATGTATGAGTTAGAATAGATTAAATAGAGTTAAACTCTAAAGAACAAAATAGAATAACAATTGATAGGGACACTTCCTAATGTCATCTAATCTCCCTATTAGGGATGTGGCACGCTTTAGACCTATAATACAGATTCTACTAGACACAGTTCCGTAGACACTCTAGGACACTTGAACTCTGTGCTTTGACACTAAATTTATCACACCCCAAATTTTCTCCCTGGACGTGACCGACACCTAGAACCATTCTAGTCCCAAGCGAACTATTTGGCCTGACTACTTTACTCAGCGGAAGACTTAAATAGTAAGTGATAGGCTTAGATATAATGAACTAAAGATGCTACAATAATCTCACAAACTAAATAGAGAAAATATTTCAACAATAACTAAAAGTAAGAACTGAAACTCGTGTCATCCAATCTATGGAACCTCTAACTAAGATAATAAAAAACAACTATCATGACAGACCCACGATAACCACAACTAAAAATAAGTACTGAAATAGAAATAAAAACTCCAAAGCCTCTGATTTTATAGGAGGCCTCACTAATAGCATAATGAAATGTTGGTCCTCAACGGAGCGTTTGTTGAGATACTTTGTTACCTACGTCTGCATCATAAAATGATGCAGGTCTAAAGGATGTCAGTACATGAAATGTATGAGAATGTAAAATAGCCAAAACAGAGAACCCAAGATAAGGCACTATATACTCAGAAGTAGCTAAAAACATATCTCCAAATACAATAGTAAAAATAATAAATAAAGTGTTTACTTTGGCTTGGAAAGGTTTTTTAACCGACAACCATCACTATGAGCCTCGTGATAATACAACGTCTTGCCTATGCTACCAGAGCTATCCCATACTTTGCCAGGGTAAGAGATAAGGTAGTAGGGGATTGGATCCATCCCAAACTGGGCCATCTCAGTGGTAATGAGGAGTTGTAATCTTGGTATAATTTTATCCTATGCTGGCTACGTAGTTTATGAGTTCAAGTTATTATTACTCTTATCCATATCGATGCTTAATACTACTCCCAAAAGTGTTAATTATATGCTCATACTTGAAAGAATATATTTGCTCAAAGTATTACTTTTCTTTTCTTTAGGACTTAACTCAACTTAACATTCTCTTAACTTTTCACAAAACTGTCTAAAATATAGGTTTCATGCTTCACTGTTCAAAAAATACTCATGCTAATAGTTTCTCGAGTTTAAAGCAAGACTTGCAAATTCATAGATTTTCATAGTAATTTTAGGGTTTAACTAGTTTAACAATTAGAAATAGTATCTTGACTTAGGACCTCAATATAGTAGAAATATTTAGTAATTTTCATGATTTTCTTCAAAAATAATATAAACAAGAACAATTCATAATGAAGAAATCTTGTTCTCAACTAATAACTTGATACTTGAAGAAACTAGTTGTTACATGATGGTGAGATAATGTAGTAGGATTTTTGTAGGCCTTACATACCTGGAAGAATTAGATTCTTAAGAACTTTGAAGAAAGTGCTTGAAAGCCCTAGTATTTCAGTTCTTGAAACTGCGTTCTATGTTTGGAGAATGTTTTGAGCATAATGAAGTTGAAGAATCACGTTTAGGGATTTAATTAGGTGAAAAATTGACAAGTTTAGGCTTAAAGGGTGAGAAAGGATAAAAATACCCTTTCTTAAAAACACTGTCTAAGTCATTTACAGGACTATCTACGATCCGTAGAAGCTTATACGAACCGTAGAAATTTGTTCGTAGAAACTGGGGTGGATTTCAGGGTCCTGAAACTTATTCTACGGGCCCAAACGATGACGTGTAGAAGCTTTTACGACCCATAGTTGGGTTTGTACAGTTGGAAACCCAAAAATTGACTTGCAGAACTCATTCCATGAATTGGCAGTACGGGTCATAGTTCAATCCATGACCCATAAGTCAAGGTCGTAGATGCAATTCTACTCTGACAGTCCAAAGTAAAATAACCATAACGTTCTGGTTCAAAATCCAAATGAGGAAAAATTAGTGGAGTTGAAAAGATAATTTAAAGATCTTTAATTTGATATATTATGAGCCACCTAATTCTGTGTTCTGAGAGTTATGGTCATTAAAAGTTGACCCTTGCATAATCTAATGCGAAAAACTTAATTGGTACGAAGGTTTTGAACTCAGTACTAGAGGTCTCTCATGACCCAAATTCACTTCCAACACACTTACCACATATATTAATGAGCCTTAAAAAATAAGTACAAATAAGCGTCCCTAGGTTCAATCTTATGTATTTGCCACGATAAAATTCTGGGTACTAAGAATAGAATTGTGAGGTGTTACATGAACATCATCAATATGTATTTAAATTTATAAAGAAGCTCAGTAATATAATAGGCAATTATAGATTCAATTCAAAGAACTCTAAAAATTCAAACTCAATCTCAACTCTAAATAATAGAAGTGGAAGGGGCTCGTGGATGAACTCAGTATTAGCCTTACATACCTGGAAGAAAGAATTAATACGCAAGAATAGAAGACTGGGTTTGAAATCCTTGAACCTAGCTTTTCCTTTTCTCTTCAATCACCATTCTTAAAAGTTTTAAGTGTTAACGAGAGAAAAATAGCATGTAGTAACTGATATGGGGCTAATTAGGATCTCAAAACGTCATGGGTTAAAGCATAGGAGGGGTGGAGAAATGACCAAAATGCCCCTGACTTTAAACTGAAAAATGGGTATTGGTTTTCATTATTTGAATTTTTTATTCTTATTCTTATTTTTTTTCTTTCATTCTTTAGTATAAAAAAATTAGTAATAAATAAGAAATAAGTGTGAATGTGAAAAGAGAAAAAAGTAAGAAAAATATCTTAAACTATTTTTTGCGGCTATATTGTAATTGCAAAAAAGAAAAGAAAAAGGGCATCTATGATGAATTTTACAAGAAAATTTGAGACAAATAAATTTAATCATCAAAATAATATATTCAAATTAGCCGTTGAATAATAAAAGTAAAAAAAGTACATGTGAAAAGGATTAAATATATTCCTACCCAAATTATTTTTTCAATAAAAAAATTAAGTTTATTAATATGCTTATTTCCATTAGAGGAAAAATCTATATATGAGTCATTTGTGTAACACTAGGGATATATATGAGTAGGATTGACAAAATGGTAAGTTATTTGAGTATTTATCTAGATTTATCCATTTTGAACGAGTTGGGTAGCCAACCCATTTAAGATGGATAAAAAATGGACAAAATTCATATTATCCATTTAAAAAATTTAAGATTTTTTTTTGAATTTTTTTTTTTGGGGTCACGGGCAAGGGGGGGGGGGGGGGGAAGGGTACTAGGAGCTTGGGTGGGTAATGACTAAAATGATTTGCTTTTTAAACTTTTAACATGATCCCTACTATAATATGGGTATCCATATTTGTCCATATTATTCATTAGATAACTCGTTTTTACTCATTTAAAACATGAGTCGAGTTGGATATTTTATCCATATTTACATTTTTACTTAACTCATATTTGATCGACTCATATTCGACTCGACGGCTCGTTTGCCACTATATGAATCCCTTTTATGACAATGGGTATATTAGCTTTAAATGGCCAAATCGAGGAGTATATCAAGTTCTTTTTTTCAATAATATGATTATTTGTTAGGAGAAAAATCATTTTTTAGCTCATGAAGTAACAATAGAGACATTTTTAGATCAAATTATTAACGGTAAAAATATTTTTGAATGAAATTATTGGCGACATGATATTTTTAGAACAAATTATTAACTGATGATATTTTTGTTCAATTTTTGTTCAATTTTGTACCATTCATAAGAAAACAAGGAATTTTTTTTTCTTTCACATGCTCAAGGAAAGTGAGGAACACCCTCTGTCATTTCACCATAAGGACTTAACAGACATACTATTTTAGATGAGGTTGGAGCGCCAAATTGGAACAAGACTAAGTTGGAGAGTCAAAATAGAAAATGGTATCAAAAGCAGGTGGTCGTTTGATATATTTCACCAATTATATAGTTACTTCGGAAAATGTCCCAACTAATTTTCATTGCATTACAATTAAAATCCCATCTAAATTCTCGAGTGCTAATAGATCTTATAAATGCAATTATGTACTTGTTCTGCAATATCTAGTAAAACTGCAGTATTCTAGTTGACTTGTAAGCCACTGTGCTATCCACGTGGATCAATTGCCTGATTAAATCACTGTTCATTTTCCATCAATTTCACTTTTATACACAGACAATATAAATTTGGTGTACTATCTTGTTACTGAAACAAGTGGAAGTAAATACTCAACCTATGAAATTAGTACTCCCTAAGTCCCTATTTACTTGCCAAATTTTGACTTGACATATTAATTAAGAAAATAATGATTAATATAATAAATTTATCAAGGATTCCAAATATATCTATTCACTGTATTTTTTGAAAATATTAACACAAAAAGAATAAATTGAGAATATAATAGAAAAAGTTACCCTTCCTTGATTTATCAAAAACTAAAACTAAAAATAGGAATTAATTAAAAAATATTTGATAAGTAAATAAGAAAGGAGGAGTAACTCAAAAAATGTAACACCCCATAACTCTATTCTTAAGATTCAAATTATTTTTCGTCGTAGGTATATAAGCTTGAACCTAGTGATGCCTTCTTTGTCCTTATGTTTTAAGGTTCATTCCTATATATTGGAAGTGCATTGGAAGCAATTTTTGGTCATAAGAGGTCTCTAGTACTTAGTCGAGTCCAAAATCTCCCTATCGATTAAGTTTTTTTGCCTTAGATCATGTAATAATCAACTTTAAATGACCATAACTCTCAACACACAAAGAATTAGGTGTTCCATGACCTATCAAATTAAAGGTCTTTGAATCTTCTTTTCAACGGCACCAAGATTGCCATATTCCGAGTTCAAAGTATAAAGTTATAACTGATTTAGTGAAGATTTCCCGAGCAGAGTACTTTTTTTATACAAAATCTACGACCTTGCTTTACGGGTTGTAGATTGAACTACCGACCTGTAATACCCTGCGTTTCACGTGTACTAGTACTATGTATATAGGACATGATATGACTTGGTCAAATGAGCACCAATTTTTAGATGTGATTAAATTTCAGATTGGAGGGCTATATTTACGTCTAATGCTTAAGATGAGCGAGTGTATAGAAATTTTATGTCAAACTAGGGAGATCGTGGCATGTTGTATAAGGCATATGTGACTCTAGATGGAACCTAAGGGTAATAAGGCTGCAAATAGGTGTTAATATCAAGGATTTAAAGTTTAAAAGTCAAAGGAATCCCCTAAATGCATATTCGGGATTAGGGAGATGGCCCAAGTGGCACCTCACCCTTTTCGGAAGATTTAAATTGAGTTTCACTTCTCGGATGGGACTAAGAGTGCATAATTTGATAATAATGAATTTTTAAGGGGTATTTTAATATCCCAAAGATCATATGTTATGTTTCGATGTCAAGGAAGTTGCAAGATAAAGTTTGACCAAAGTTACCGTAAGCTTCTTTAAGAAATCCTTCTTAAATTTGAGTCAAATATATCAGACCATATCTCCCAAAATACAAGGATTTAGAAGGTCTATGACCTATCAAATTGAAGGTCTACGAGTGTCATGACACAGTTAGGGGGTCTAGGTGTGACATAGCGAAGGAAAACTCGAGGGCTCTCGATCAAGCCATCATAGTACCAAACTAATCCTTTACTCAAAAAAATGCGGAAGCATAACACATAAATTAATAGATTCAAAATTTCCAATAACAAGTTCAATATACTAGACATGATTAATTATCAAACTTAAGTCAAGACATAACATAACAAGAGTGTCATAGGTCCAACACATGCCTCTACTGGAGTGATGGGGGCCACGACAAGTTCGGGCTCACCCTCAAAAGTCCAACTAAAACAGAAATAAACTACTAAAGGCTAGAGGAAAGACGGCTATTGCCCTTGGAAG